>CAJHQP010003276.1:0-70183 GCA_905132765.1 Moricandia arvensis
CCGGATATATGGATTGGCCATAGGGACAATACGGTTATGGTCATGTTCTATTGTCTTGTTTTGGCTGTCTATCTATTCTAAAGTTGTGTGGGGTGTTTTGTTGATCGACTTAGGATACGGTAGAAAATTTTCTGGTTATTCTATGATTATATTGATTGAGGTTTATCACAGTTTTAGGAACCAAGCCAAGCATTTTAAAATCAACCGTTCTGTCTTTGGTTAAGATTAATGCTTATGTTGGTCATGGTTTCAGGAACTGAGGCTGATCGTGGTAAAGTCAAGGATCCATGAAGACTCTATCAGTGAGAAGCTGTGTGGCGTGTGGTTAGATGATTTTAAGGATTTATAATTTATGAGACTTGTAGTAAAATATGTATTGGATCACATATCATTAAGTAGTCACAAAGTTATTCATTCCATATTCTTTTATACTATCTGGTCGATTGTTTATGAACCTCTTATCTCCGAATATGACTTAGTAAATAATTGATAAAAATGAATCAAACAAGCTATGTTTCGGGAAAGTAAGCCTAAGGGTCCAGTTGGGTCGAAAGGCCAGGATCGGGTCTTATATGGGTGTAGCGAGTGGTGGTGGTGGCCATGAGGTTTCAGATCAAAGTTTTTGGATTCTCTCAGATCCATATACCTGTTTTCACGCCTTAGATCTCATATATGTTCCTAAGATGAGATGATTCGAACCAGTTTCTTCTCTTGTTCTTTATATTGGTTGATGAGGAACTAGTGTGTGGTTAGTCCTTGTTTGAAAGCTAGGTTGATAGATCATAATGGATG
This sequence comes from Moricandia arvensis, assembly GCA_905132765.1. Taxonomy (NCBI): domain Eukaryota; kingdom Viridiplantae; phylum Streptophyta; class Magnoliopsida; order Brassicales; family Brassicaceae; genus Moricandia; species Moricandia arvensis. The sequence continues at coordinate 793 of CAJHQP010003276.1, forward strand.
TTAGGTTGTTAGATGAATGGATCATGATGCATAAGAACCTTTACACCGTTTGAAGGACTTAATGGATTGCCTTGTGTTGATGTGATGAATGATATTGTATGATTACTTGTGTGATTGGTTGTTATGTGGTTTGTGATGAATGACGATGAAAGTTAGATTGCTAAAAAAAGTGCACGTCTAGGTTAACAGTGGGTGTTACAACTGGTATGATATTACAATTGGTATCATGTATGTATGTATGTATGTATGTATGTTTGGTTGTTAAGTGAAGTATGTGTGTGACACCGAGAAGGGGTGACATCTAATGAATGTGTTAAGGTTAAAGTTAGGGTTATTGAGAATGAAAATGAGAAATGAAAATGTGAATGAGAATGAGTTAATGTGAATGTGTATTGATTGAGACACCCAAAATGGATGGTGTCTAGAATGAGATGTGAATAAGACAGAAGAGATACGTGTCCATAACGTCTAGTCGAAACCTCGGTCAGACGGCGGAGGATCGGGGCATCACATATTTGATGAGTTACAAGGAATTTATTAAACAATGATATATATATATATAGAGAGAGAGACCTTATAAACAGTGCCGAAACCCCCATGTCCGATCTTGTTAGAATCAGAAAAATTATCGGTGGCGGTAGCAATACTTACTAGGTCCATGGGTGCACACAGTAAACCCCCTATTTTTGACCAAATGGATACACACACTAATATCATTGAGACGAAAAGAAGATTACAAAATTAGAAAGAAAGGTTATTTACCAATAATTGCTGAAACAGGTGCTTCTGCAATAGGTGCTCTTCCTGCCCTCTTCTTTCGTTTCCAAATGCACAACATCACCAAAATAGTGCAAAGAAGCGCAATGCCGGTTCCAACAGTCGACATTATCTTTTTTTTTGTATTCTTCTTTTTTCTTTTTTTCTTTGCTTCTGCTGCTGCTGCTTAATTAAAAAAGTACAAGTCAAAGTTTTCAATACAGAGACCATTTGGAAAAGAGAGGAAAGTCACCTGCATCCGTTGCTGCCAATCTAACGAAGAGATCCTGCCCGGCAATGTTGTTCTTACGGAGATCAATGAGCTCTCCCAACCAAATCACACAACCTGATCCGCCATTGTTCATATCTGCGTTCCCATACGCTGTACAGTTGCACATCTTGCGGCATTTGTCTTCACAATGTTCCAGTCCGATTCTCCTGTCGACAAAAGACTCTGAAATATCTGGCAACTTCATCCTGCTTAGCCGGAGAAACCCATCCCCAGAGCAGCTCAGCGATGTCTTCCTCACACACCCACCTGCGTGGTCGTTCAGTTCCCATGCTTCTTTGTCCCTTGCCTCAAACCAGTCTATGCATTTGCAGTTGGGTGATGTGTCTCTACTGCAGAGACCATTCGCTCCACATTTGTTGTAATTACTGCAAATATCGTCAGGAAACTTATGAACTACCCGTTTCCACACTTTTTGTGGTTTTGGAATCCACGTAGACCGGATCAACATGCCTTCACTCGATAGTCTCAGTACTGAGAAAAATGTCGCATTCGTGATATTGAATACATATGTAGCCTCCTCTTTGGTCACGGTAAGGCTGTATGTGCCGTAGATTAAATGCCCATTTCCTTCTACGTCATACTTGTGTTCCATGGATCACTCCGGAATGTTGGCTCACCTTTCACCCGAATGATACTCTGCGCGAGCTCATTACGTTCCACCCCATACGTGATCTTCCCTGATGACGGATCTTTAGGGCCTCTCCAGGATCTTAAGACTCTGTTTATGTTCGATCTGGCATCCCACCCCAACTTCATTTCCGACACTAAAGTATCTGTCGGAAAATCGAAACTCTGCCACTCATATGAGTTGTTGTTATTGTTGGAGTATCTCAATACCAAGTTCCCGTTGTCAAGAAGCTCTACAACTAGTGGCGTCTTCTTCAGATTTGTACTAGTCACATTGGTCCACCAGACACGGTTACCGTATTGGTCAAGGAGGACAAGGTTGGTGTTAATTACCTTGAGCGTTCCAATGGGTTTGGAGAATGGGTTGTCTCTGTTAGCAACCCATAGAACTTCCTTAGGCAGTTTGTAGTGCCATATACCCACATACCAGCCTGTGGAACCTGGGCTCGGCTTGAAAAAGCCGCAGACAAACCGCTTTTTAGCCGACATGATGTTTTTTTTCTTGGCTAAGCTATAAGTTTGCGTGCAGAAAACTCTGGACGAAATTGTAAGAAAAAATACTAACAGAAATAAGATCATCCGCATTTTTTTTTTCTTGGTTCTTTTCTTGTTTTGATCCTTTCCTTTGTATAATTAACTTCGGTATTGATTTGCGCATCTGGACTTCTTAAAATACTTAGCATCACATGTGGTACGCAATGAATTCCAAAGACAATTACATTTGCCCATACTTTATTCTTTCTCTATTTAAACTCGCACATGCTTTGAGTTTGTCTTAGGGCTGAGCAATTGGGTCTTAATCGGATTTCAGTTCGGGTTATTCGGATTTTTAGTTTTTGGGTCCATGATTCAGCCACACTCAAATATTATAAAGTTCAAATTGGATTCGGTTTGAATTTAGTTACATGTCCAAGAATTAGTTGAACCTCGAATAGTTTTGGTTTTGGATATTAATCATGTTATCGGTTCCAAAATTATTGATTTGTACTTGATTAAACTCAATATATTTCTAATCTTTTCAATAAATTTGTCTTTGGTTCTGACATGCGTGTTTTTATTTTTCTACCAAGGTATAAATATCTTAACAATTAACTATCAAATTAACTCTAGTCTTAACACACAAATAATATTTTTGTCAAAAGAAATCAGGTGTAGTACTTATGGATCAAATCCACAGAAAGCAATTACACACAATAGATTTCTTATTTTTAAAGATTAAGCTAGGTGATTATATATATTGGTGCCAATTTAGGAAAATTTTCCTATCAAGAAGTAGAGATGCAATATGGAAATATGCTAATATGAAAATATTCAGATAAACTAACTTGATGCAAATGTAAATATGCTAGATCTAAGGTATAAGGCTAATGGATTATAGGGAATAGGAAGCAAGAAAATGTAAATATTGTAGAACTCAAATATTAACTATTCAGACAATTTTAACTCCAACTCTCGTATGCGAGCAAAAGAAAAGACCATTGATCGACGACTAAGGCCTGATGTCGATCGACGGTGAAATCAGAAGGAAATGTGAACGATATTTGATAAGTCCACCAGACTTATTAGACCAGCTCTCGCATGCGCCTAACATCCTAGTTCAATGGAGTCTATTTTGGCAAAGAACCTACACTCGTAGTCGTCCATGTCCTACTTTCGTGATCCGTGTTACCTACTCTAGATTGCAAGCATTAAGCACAACTCAATTGATGGATAATAACTTAACCTAGCAATCCTACTTTTGGGCTAATCCATGATTACTATCATTCAACCATAAATCTAGTTGATGACTACTCAGACATAATTAAAGTAGGAACAATAGTCTGAATATAATGCATAGATAAAATACATGGGTTTTAATACAAATCTCCTCAAAGAGTTATGAATCTTCTCCCCTAAAAACCTAGAAATATAATAAAGATTTTTTAGTCTACCATGCACACCTTGCATGCTCTCAATATATAAGCATAAATATAAAAACCCTAAAACCTAGGTCAAATCTCGTCCAGGGCATTCTCGTCATTTGTCTTCTAACTTGGGCTTTTAAATCAGATGTCTGCGAATTGGATGTCGATCGATGGCAAGTGTGCAGCATCGATCGGCCTTGGTCTTCTAACATCGGTCGACTCCAAGATTGTGACGTCGATCGACGACAGTCTTATACTTTGACTCCTCAAATGGTCTGCTACGGATTCTTCTCTCTAAATGCTCCAAAAGCTCCAAGTATCTTCATATATCTCAAAAAAGTTCTTAGACCAGTAAATAAAACATATCCTAGACACACATAATAGATTCTAAATAGAGCCTATAACATGGCCTAAAACTGGTAATAAATATGCTATATCAACACCCTCAGACTTAACCTTTTACTTCTCCTCAAGCAAACTTAGCCTGTGAAAGGGGTTTTGAAAACCGGAGACTCACATAATGTCTAAGTATAACTGTCACCTTACTTTGTTGCAACCACATCTGATCAAGTCAATCACAGAGAAATTTTATATACCCTATCCTAGTATAGCTACCAAATCAAGTCTACCAACAACTTAGCAAATACTAGTATGACTCACCCCTCTACTAATTTCATTTCTTTGCATAAAACAAAAGTATTGCTGATATAGTTCATCTTGGGAGTATTGATCAAAGGACACATGGACTCTTACCTCTGCAAGTATCTGAACAACTAGGCACAAAGCCTTCGCTGATTCCTTTCTTCCCCTTTTTCTCTCTGAATCTTTCTAGATCTCAAAATTAATAGACAATGATGCTGATATAGTTCATCTTGCCATCTCATTTTTGATTTTCTTCTTCTTTTTCTTCTGCTTTTTGGGAAAAGTTCTAAGCGAATAGTGGGGTCATCGATAATATACCTACCCCTCACTTCCAACAATGTGTGATATTTCCTCCGAATTAGAATAGTGGGGTCATCGGTAATGTACCTACCCCTCTGCATCTCGAGAAGTCATCTCAATCTTTTAAGCTATTAGGTAGATGCTGAAGAGAAAGAGAGAAGGGAAACAAAGGTGAAATGACTTGTACCTACAGACTTGCAGAAAGAATCCGTTCCAATGTATACAAAGCCCCAAAGCAAGCAAATAATGTCAGAATTACTGTTGGAAATTAGCTTCAGTTCCTTCAAACTTTCTAAGCAAGTGTGATATTGGAATGATGATCCACTTTGGTATCTCTAGTAATTTCTGCAAACAACTTTCTAAGAATAGTGCTAAAGTATGGTTAGTCAATAATAAATCTTAATCATAGTCCCTTTCTTAACTCAATAAAACTTTTTTGAAAAACTTATATATATATATATATATATATAGTAAATAAAGCTTAAAGCAAATCAAATAGCATTAGTGAACCTCCCCCAGACTTAAATTACATTGTCCTAGTGTAATCCGTCTTGGATTGGTTAGGAAAAAATAAATCATAAGTAAATAGTTTAAGTAGAAAACTCGATACCAGACTCTGTAAAAGATTATCGATCGATGGTAGGCGTGTATGGACCATCGATAGTCACGATCCAATGTCGACTGATGGTGCCTCTATGGTGTCGGTCGATGGTGGACTCAAACAATATATAAAACCAAGTAAAACTCGAAATAAATAGTAGTATAAGTAAAAAAAGAAATAAAGACTTATTAAACAGTGGGTTGCCTCCCACTTAGCGCTTGGCTATAGTCTTAAGCTCGACGTTGTGAACTTTCTGACTAGTATGAAGGTGGATCAACACTTGGAAAATAAGTGTCTACATGTTCTTTGCTCTTCTGAAACCATGTGCCAATGAAGCTCTGTATTGCCTCATCTCCTCGGGTTTTCCCATCTCTTGTAACTGCTCTAGCAAACTCCATTGAATGCATTCCTCCTTGTAGTTTCTTAATACTGCACTGTAGCATTCTAAGTCTGGTAGTTGTAGTCTATGATAAATCCTCCAATTGCTGAGAAATATCTTTCTTCACCAGGCTCTAAGAAAAAGCAATCTCATCGAACATATCTTCCAATTGTATTTTGGCTGCCGTCTTCTGCCGTTGTCTTTAATGTCTATCGATGGCCTAATGTTGCCGTCGATCGATGCCAGTTCGTCCGCCCTAATCGCATGTTGTCTCTAAACAATTTCCAAATCTTACTTCATCTCATCCATGCGTGTAGTCAAACCAGTGAGGCAGTTGTCTATAGGATAATAAACATCATCCAACCTTATGTAGAAATCATCCAATGACATCTCTTGAGCTCTGAAGATCTCATGCACAATATCATCAATCTCTTCTGTGCTGTATGTCCTTTGATTCTTCATAGACATAGCGATTTTTGCTGCATGATGTGGTAAACATATGTAGCTCTGCTCAAACAAATTAGCTCTCTCTAGAACAACTCTGATATCTTCAGCTTGCACATTCACTACTCTTCCGCTTGTAGCTCGTGTGTTACCATTCCCATCTCTGTAGATGCCATCGATCGATGATGGAAAGTTATAGGCATCAGAAGGACAAAAATTGTGTATCTCTCGAAAGGGTCTGTCAATCGATGCTCAATGGGTGTCGTCGATCGATCTCGAATGCTTGGGAGTGTATAGAACATTACAGATCGTCTCGTTATTCTGTTCCTCAATGTCGATCGATGCTGGAATATTCGCGTCGATCAATGGCTGCTGCTGCTATCTAAATAAAGTACTCGATCCATTAGCCATAATAAGGGCATCTGCTACATCCTCCTTAGATAAATGTAGGATTCTCCTATGAAGAGCCAGTGCATGTCCCTCTGGGTCTCTGAATATTCCGAACTCATCTGGTCTAAGATTACCAATATCTGTATCTTCTGCTTCATGTTCTGGATCAGGTCTGATGTTGTTCGATGGTCAGGAGTAGCCGGTGATCGATGCTCGATTATCCACTTTCGCGTTCATCACCCAGCCAGCGTCTTCTGATGCTAGGCTGATATTCAGTGTGCTCTTTCTCTTTGAAATCTTCATCGTATCCTTTGCAGGTTGGACGTGTGTCGATCGATGGTGTATGGTGACCGTCGATGGATGCTCGATAACCAGATTGTTGCACGAAAAAGTTTCCAGCTCCATTAGCCATGGAAAGTATATCTTCTATATGTTCCCTCGTGACATTTAGTAGTCTGCCATCCATAGCTCTTGCGTGAAATTCTGGATCTCTCATGATATCGAACTCACCTGGTTGTAGATAACCATATCCCTTCTCGCGTTCTGCAGCTGAATCTAGTTCGGATGCTGCTTCTTGGTCAGTATCGATCGATGGCGTATGGTTACGTTAATCGATGTCAATTTCTTGAGTTGATGGGAAATGTGATAAACACCAGCTTCTTCCATAGCAATACCACGATACTCGATCATTTCTTCTTCTCTGTAGTCTTCGTCGTACTCGGGGTAGGCGGTGTTGTAACCACCATCTGTGTGGCAATCGTTGATCGATTATGAAGTATGATTGTCGATCGATAAAACAGGGTGGGTGTCGACCGATTGCTGAACTGCAAGCGCCTCGATCGATTGTCTGGGCTAGATATCGATCGATGCTCCATCTTCCGACTCTTCATTCAAGTCATAATCGCAGTAGTATGTGGCCACAAGTTCTGCATAACCACACAATTCAATCAGGGTACCCATGTTCTTATTCTTGATTGGTTCATAGAAAATATTTTGATCAATTAGAGATAGATACAACCTGTTTAATTTCATATCATAGATAGATCCCACAATAGCCATGAATGCTCTCCCAAGTAGTAGTGAAGAGTTCTAATCTATCCTCATGTCCATCACATGGAAGTCTACCGGAACTAGGGTGTTGTTAATTTGTACTGGAACATCTTTTACCATCCCTCATGAGTTCACTTTTGAGCAATCTACAAGTGTGAAGGAATATTGGAGGGTTCCACTTTCAGGTTCAGCTCCACTGCCATAGTTTTTGGCATAATGCTCACTGATGATCTAATATCACAAAGGGCATTGGGGTATTCGTTTCCCTTGACAAAGCATGGAACCACGAACTTCCCAGGATCACTTTTCTTTTTCAGAAAAATCCTCTGTCTCAGCCTCTCTTTGAGATGATTGAACATGATCTCTATATCATCGTCTGTGGCCCTTGTTTCCTTGAAAAACATCCACAACCTGTGAGTATAATAATCTTCATAAAAAAAGGAGTACCTAAAGAAATTTTGAAAACTCTTTTGGTTAAGCTATCCATCTATTTTTCCTTGGCTTCTCTGCGTAGATGTTTGGGGATCTTTTGCTTCCTCTTGGAGTGTCCCTCATCTTCTCTATCAAGATCCATACTTTCATATGTGTCAGTATACTGTTCTGAAACCGTTGTGGTTGGACGCACAATCAAACTCGCAGCGATGCTTGGCAGTCGAACCGATTTTCTCATATGTCGATTGATGCTTAGGTCGCACTGTCGATCGATACTTCTATATTTCTGTCGGTCGATTGCCTCATGTAGGTGTTGATCGATGTTAGTCGATTCACACGAAGCTACTGATGCTGCAGGAATCACTGTCAATCGATGCTCACTGCTTGGTGTCGATTGACACCAATGCGAACTGCCGAAAGACATGATTTCCACACGAAAATCTCCTTCTTGGAGTCTTTCCCTCTTAACTTCCTGCCAAAAATCATCATCAATCAATGCATTGACGTGGTGCTTCTGTCCAGCTTCCATTTTCTCCTTGATTAGGCTCTCATGCCTCCTAGTGGTTTAACTTGTTTGCAGCACTTGATTCTCCAGCTTCTTCACATGGGTGTTGAGATTTTCGAACTTGGTTTTGAGCTTGAGGTACAACTCATCTATCTTTCCATTGAAATCCACAGTCATCTTCTAATGTCCCTCTAAAACTCTGTCAACCATTGCTTGGATCTTGCTTTCTTGAGTTTCTAGAGGAGGGTTCTGGCAGTAAGAAGATCAATAGGTTCTGTTGTCGTTGAAAGGTTTTCGCTGTGAACCCTGATTAAAGCTACTCCTTTGACCATTCCCATAGGAGTTCCTGTTGAAACCTAGATTCCCAGTTCAAACCTAGATTCCCAGTTGAAACCTAGATTCCCTTGTCTTTGAATACCATTCCCATCAATGTAGTTCACATCCTCTTCTTCAATCTCATCTTCTCCAGATTCTATTGCTTCTACTTCTGCAAAAGTGATATGCTTCTTGTGGATTTTTGAGGGTGAAGTTTATAATTTTAATAAATATATAAATAAATAGTTAAAATTAAAATAAAAATAAAAACTTTAAAATAGTTTTAAAAGGATTTTCAAATTTCAAAAAAAAACTTTGAAAAAAATCTAAAAAGTTCAAAACAATTGTAAAGAAGTTCGAATTTTAAAATTTATAATTCGAAAAAATACAAATTTTTATTATTAATTGTTTAAATAATTATATATTTATATATGTATAAAACAAGGTTATAAGAGTCTTTTTTCCTTTAATGAAGAAATTATTAGTGAAATGTCTAATTTAGTGAAAGTAAACATGAATTGTGGTACAACAAGTAAGATAAACATGAAATTCTCCCAAATATTATGGAAAAATTGTCTAAAATATCACTTTTCTAATACCTTTTTCATGTTTACCATAATCCCTTTTATCCTCATTTTTAAAGAGAGAAAACACATTTATAACCATACGGTTAATTAGTCTAAGTCTTAGGGTTCAGAGTTGAATGGTGGGCTAAGGTTTAAGAAAGTTGAATTCAGAATTCTAATTAATCTAAAAGTCTTTTGCCTTTTAATGAAGAAAGTATTTGGAAAAAAAAATTTTAGTGAAGGTAATAATGGTACTAATAATATGGTAAACATGACAATTCATAATATTGTGGTTAAATTTAAATAAGTAGATGCATTCTGATATATTCAAGTAATAACTAAAATGACTAGATATTACATATACAAAATCACATGTATAACAATATTAATATAAAATATAAAATTATTTAAATTGATAGTAAAAAATTAACCAGTTATTATAATATATTTATTTTAAAAATATTTATATTTGTACATAAACACGGGAGAATCACCTAGTCTCTATAATATTATTTGAGAAGTCAGTTTCATATGTGTCACACTCACATTGATTCTTAGGATTGTACACTTCATAAATTAAAAATATTACATTTACATACTACTATTAATTTTTTATTTTGTTTCCTTTTTACGTTTTCCAAATAACATATATAATAAAAATAAAAATTTATAAAGTATAAAAATGGATATATATATATATATGATTTTATTAAAAAGGGAAAATTCTCAAATAGAACTATTCCGTTTAAAACATATTTTTAAATAACATAAATATACTTTCAAAGTAATAAAAACACTTCTTTATATTTATATTTTCTTAGATGAAATAAAAATATATATATTTGTATAGTGTGATGTCAAAAAATAAATTTCACAAAGATAATTTTGATAATAAAAACAAAATATTACTTCCATTAAAATAATTTTAAACAATATAAAAATATATTTTTTCAAAGTAAATTTTTTCTATATCTGTATATTTTCTTAGATAATTACATAAATAATTAAGTAATGTATATACTGATGTATATTTAATTTAATAAAAATAGTTTATAATTATAATTATTGAAATATTTTATTTTTATTTCATATATTTACTTGACTAAAATATCTTACAATTACAACAAAACTAACAATATATCTATAAATTATATTATACTTATATAATATGTTTTTCACAAAATAGTTTTAATTAAAATAAAACTATATACTTCAGAATAAAATCATTATATTAATATATGTAATTTGGAATCAAACATTTCAGTTTATTTTTTATTTCATTCTAAGCACAATATATATTAAACTAGACATAATCTTCCTAAAATATATTTACATATCTAAGTTAAAAAATAACCTAAATGAAAATAGGAAAAATAATCAAAATTATGATATATTTAGAAAAATTACTAAAGTTGAATTCAAACGGACTGTTAACCTAAAAACAACCAAACAAACTAGATATAACATATTCAAAATCATATATATAAAAAAGAACAGATTATTATTAGAGATTTTGCTAAAAATAGCACAAGTTAAGTACCACTTTGCAAATTTATTCAATAAAAATATATTAACATTTGGATTTACAATTTAGTGATTATTGTTTTGGGTTTAGTGTTGAAGGGGTGGGGTTGAGTTTCTAAATATTTTAGAAATATATATTTTTTAAATTACTTTATTTTATCATAATTTAAAGGTATTTTTAAAAATTGTCATTGATTAAAGGTAAATTTGCAAAGTGATATCAAATTTGTGGTAGAATGACAATTTTTCCTTATTATTAGTATAAATTATAAACTGATTTAAAATTTAAAGTAAATATTAATCAGATATTATAATATATTTACTTTATAAATATTTATATCCTTCCATGAGAACATAAGAATCATCTTGTTTACATTATAATATATGAAGCTCGCCAAAAGGTTAATCATTGTGGTAATGATTAGGGAGAATTTCAAGTTTACCATTTTTATTGTACCATTTTTTATTTTTATCTTCATTAAAGAGACATTTCCATAAATACCATTTTTAAGAGGTAATTTTTCTTTAAATTAATTAGAATCCTAAATTTTACATTCCTAAGTCCTATCCCACCATACCCCCACCTCTCAACTCTAAACACTAAGTCTTAGATTAATTAACCCAAGATTATAAGTGTATTTTTTCTTCTTAAAAAATAAGGGTAAAAATGATTAAAGTAAAAGTGAAAAATGGTACAAGGAAAGTTGTATTTTGATCATTTCCCCTGGGGAATTTTCAAAAATATCACTTTTCTTGTACCACTTTTCACTTTTACCTTCATTAAAGATACATTTTCATAAATACCATTTTTTAAGATGTAATTTTTTTATAATTAATTAAAATCCTAAATTTTACATTTCTAAATCCTACCTCCACCCTACCCCACCCTACCCCCACCCCTCAACTCTAATGATTATTGCTTATTTAAAATAATTTGTTAAACTCTGGCATTTTAAAACCAAAATTATTTATTATTGATAAATAACTAACAAAATTGACAAGAACATTTAACATTCTATTTAAAAGTTGTATTAACATTTCAAATAATTATTTTGAAATATTAAAATTTAAAATATTAAATATGTGAGACATATTTTTCACTTATAATGAAAAAGAATTTACTTCTTGAACAATCCAAAACTATTAGGTGTTTATATTTTTTATATAAATTTCATGTAATAATAAATAATAAAAATATAGTTTAAATCGAAGAACGTTATTTTATTTTATTTTAAAAGTTAAAAGATGTTTTCTAATGCTCGAATTTCTTCAATTTGTAAGAACAATTTTGCATACTCAAATCTCAGATTTTTGTATTTACCACTTCATCAAGAATGATCAATGCTCGTGCTACCCCGGATCCTTATTGTAGAAAATGGGTCAGCGATTACGCACCAGCTGATGTCTGTACCAAACCAAATTTTAATGCGGTGTGTCTCTCGGCTTGCAAAAAGGATTATTTCCCTAAAGGAAAATGTATGATAAATTTAAAACAAAGTCCAATTAGAAAGTGCTACTGTTGGCAATTTGATGCAAAAGGAGATCCGAGCTGTAATTGGTGAGAAATGTCACTCATAAAAATTCATCTTCGATCAACTACTTAATAATCAATACTCATAAATGTGTTTCTTCTCTTATAATTTTTGGTTTTTGATGCATGTAATAATGAAAGAAGTAATCATCGGTTTGGCTTACTCTTCTTCACTAATAAAAGTTTATTAGTGGATAACTTTTGATGAAAAATTTACAAAATCACATTTTTCTTTATTTAAAGTATGCATATGCATACAATCTATAACCCAAATTCCAAGCCAAATCCAAAAAACAAAACATGATCCATACCCAGTCGGAATGTAAGAAATAACAGAATGGATCTTGTAGGGTGGTACAAAACATTTCTGTACCCGAAATGTTATTAGCAGACCGGAATGGTTGACCCAAAAACCAAAAAATTCCAAAAAACTAATCCATATATCCAAATTAATCACAACTATAAATATTTAAAACATAAATATGTACTTCAAATATTCAATTCTATATTTTTTTGAAATAATATCAAAAAGTAAATATTTAAATTTAAAATAAGTACATTAAATATACAATTGGATATAAATAAATATTTATTTTCTATGTTTTTCTTTTAAATTTTGAATTTAATTTTGAATATATCCGAATCCGAACGATATATGGCTACTTATGGGTTTAAGAGTGTGATCCAAATTAAATCTAAATATCGATGTATTATCTCTGATCCATATCTTTACTTACAAATTTATCAGAATGAGACACATGATATAATATAAATTAGAGAAAAAAATTCAAAATATCCAACCGGTATCCCAATTGGCACCTTAACACATAAATCTAACTTAAAGTGTGTTTTATGTTTTGTTTAGTTAGTTTTATATTTGATATATATTTTACATGTGTGTTGGAATAACCGTATAACTATACTTATAAAATATTAATAATAACATGTTTTGTCATATCATTAAATATTAATAGTAGCAAACTATTCATATTTATTGCATCAAATATATATATATATATATTAATACTTTTTCTATATAAATTATATTTATATGTATTTGCTGAGGGTTTTGGAGAATTTGTTTCTTGCATTTGGATTAATTACAGTTGTATATATATACGAATTAGATGCATATATGATGTTTATTAATAAATAAAATATAAATTATTAGTTACTTAAAGTTAGTGTTAATATAAATATATTAAACATATAACAAATTATTATATTATTTCTGAAAAAAATAAATATATGAATATAATATTATATATTGGTTATTAGGAAAAAATGGAATGTTTAATATATTGAAATAAAATTTTTATGCATTTTTAAAAAGCATGATGGAATCACACGAACACAATCCATATACCTCAAATCGTCTATGTTGATGTGTGAATTGAAAACATCTAAGAAACAAATAATGGTGGACACATTGTTAATGTGTGAATTGAAAACATTTAAGAAACAAATAGTGGTGGACACGTTTCATCTTGCTGGAATTTATAAGTAGTGTATAATGTTAAAGTTTCATACGAAGTGTACTACTTTTTTTTCTTTTTTTTTCTTCAAACGGTCATTCTATTACTCAACTTGAGGTGGTTTGGGAATCCAGACCGGAATAGAGCAACCAACAAAACAAATATATCTATGAAAGGATCGAGCATTTCTAGCTAGTGCATCCGCAGTTCCATTATGATTCCTCGGGATATGACGGATCTCGAAATCAGGAAAGCAAATCAAAAGTGTCTGGATCGCCTCTAGTTCGGTTGCAAAGCTCAGCCAATCTTGCGGTTCCGATACCATTGCTATAATGTCCTTGCAATCCGTGCCAAAACGCTGACAAGATGAATATTGAAGCATACATTCCATTGCCCATCTAAGAGCCTCTAACTCCGAATGGAGTGCCGACTCTCGCCTCCTTATATTTCGCGTTCCCATAAGCTCAGTTTTCCCATTGACATTTTTCCACACCCAGCCGCATCCGCTAAACTGGTCTGTGGCGGTCCAAGAACCACCCACCATACAAATGTTTTCCAGACATAAGGTATGTGCTGCCTCTCCACTGCACCCTTGTGGATTCTGAATAATCGCCTCGTTAGCATTAAACCATGCAATGCATTCGCTTTCCGCATATCGAACTAGCTCCAGTGGATCTCTGTCAATTCCCCTGAATAATTTATCATTTCGGGCCTTCCATATATACCAGATTATCCAAGGGAAAGGATCTTTATGGGACCCTTGTGCATCGTGTTCATTCTTCCGCCAGAAAAGATAGTCCATATTGGCAAAAATACTTGACAGCGGAAAAAGATTTGGACCAGAGGGCGTCGAAGATAGAGCCCAAGCTTGTAAGGCAGGGGGCATTCAAATATGGCATGGGTAACTGATTCCCCGGTTCCCCGCAACGCGGACAATAATCATCACATCTCAGGTTCCTGTAGTTCAGGTTTTTTGTGACCGCCACATGTCTTGTTATCAATTGCCACGTAAGATGGCACATCTTGGGGGGTGCCTTGACTTTCCAAGCAAATGCCTGAAGGTCAGTAATACTTGGCTCATTAACCCCGGTTTCTACATCCTTCTTCAGAAGCTTCCTGGCCACCCAGTAACCTGATTTGACCGTATATTGGCCATTTTTTGTGTAGCTCCAACAGAATGAGTCTCTGCGATTCGTTGTACTTAACGCTATGCTCCTGATAAGGGAAATGTCTTCCGAAGCAATAAAAGTTGACAGTAAACCCATATCCCACTCCTTCGTCTCCTGGTTAATCAGATCACTAACGCGCATATTCGGATACATGACCAGAGCTATTGAGGAGGCTGGTCTGGCTGGTGTTGTCGGGATCCAAGGATCCTCCCACACCTTGGTGTCGTGTCCCGAGTGTATCTTCTGTCTAATACCTAATAAAAATAGTTCTCTCGACGCGGAGATACTATTCCAGACATAGGATGGACTGTTAGCTGACATGGAACGCAAAAGCGAACTCATCGGGTAATATCTCCCTCTCAATACCCTAGCCACAAGAGAGTCCGGAAACTGAACTAAACTCCACAATTGTTTCGCCAGTAATGCCAAATTGAATTCATGAATCATTCGAAAACCTAGGCCTCCTTCATTTCGTGGTTTGCAGAGTTTTCCCCATTTCGCCTAGTGAATACCTCTTTTAGGTGGGTTTGAGCTCCACTAGAACTGTGCAATGGCACTACCTATTTTATCACATAACTCCAGTGGAAGCAAGAAAGTAGACATCACGTACGTCGGAAGAGCTAATAAAATAGATTTAATTAAAACCTCCTTTCCACCCTTTGATAACCATCTACCTGTCCAACCATTTACTCTGTGCATCAACTTATCCCTGATAAAAGCAAAAAACTTGCATTTGGATCCACTAATATCTTCAGGTATCCCCAAGTAGGAACCCATCCCTCCCTCGTTTGGAATTCCAAGCTTATCTTTTATTTGTTGCTAAGTATGAGCATCTATCTTCTTATCAAAGAGCAAGGAAGATTTTCCAAAATTGATACACTGACCAGACGCTTTCCCATATTTCCTAATCTCATTCATAACTTGCTCACATTCACGAGGCTCCGCCTTACAAAAGAAAAGGCTGTCATCAGCAAAGAGAAGGTGAGATATCGAAGGACATGCGCGTGTTACCCGCATCCCCGTTATCTTCCCTTGATTCTCAGCATGATTAAGAAGGCTAACGAGCGCTTCCGTGTATATGATAAAGATAAAAGGAGACAAAGGATCTCCCTGACGCAGGCCTCTATCTGGAACAATGTTTCCTCTTGGTTGGCCATTCATAAGCACTTTGTACTTTACCGAGGTTATGCATCTCATAATCCACTCAATCCACATTTCCGAAAATCCCATTTTCTGCATCACCGCTTGGACGAATGGCCATTCCATTCGATCATACGCCTTACTCATATCCGTCTTAATAGCCATCCTTTTCTTTTGTCCATTTGGTTTTGTTCTCAGCGCATGGAACATCTCTTGGGCTATCATTACGTTATCAGAGATTTGTCTTCCAGCTACAAATGCCGACTGGGTTTCCGAAATTAAGCCTGGTAACACTTTTTTTAATCTCTGGCATAGGACCTTAGAGATTATCTTGTAACAAACATTACACAGACTAACGGGTCTGAAATTGGCCATCTCATTTGGTTTCTCCACCTTAGGAATAAGACAAATGTTTGTGTCATTCAGTCCATCCACGACAGTTCCGTAGAAAAGAAATTGGTTAACCATAAAGGTTAGATCCTCCTTTACGATGTCCCAGAACTTCTGGTAGAACAATGCTGTCATTCCGTCAGGCCCAGGGGCTTTCTCTGGATGCATTGCAAACAAGGCTAGTTTGACTTCCCATTCCGTAACGGTTGCTGTAAGTTTATCATTATCTTCCCCAGTAATCTTTGTCGAGATCCCTGTGAGAGCCTCATCAATATTATCCGGATTAGATGTGGCAAATAGATCTCTAAAGTAGCTAGTAGCAACGGCTACTAGACCATCGTCATCTTCCACAACAATGCCATTAGAGTCCAGAAGTTGAGTGATTTTATTTCTCGCTCTTCTTTGCTTCGTTACTGAGTGAAAAAATTTTGTATTCCTATCACCTTCTTGAAGCCAGAAGATTCTACTCTTTTGCTTCCAGAATACCTCTTCCGCCTTAAGAGCGTCAGATAGTTCTTTCAATGCCTCAGCTATTTCCTCAGTAGAAGCAGCATCATTCAAGTACAATCCTTCCACCTTTTCCTTTAACTCCTCCACCTGTTTTCCAGAGTTTAAATCATTCTGTCTCTTCCAAGATCCTATTGCTTTACGACAACTTAAAATATGCTCCATGATATTTGCATTAGGAGAGAGATCTGAAGATTTCCACCCTTCCAGAATAACCTGTCGTAATTCCGAATTATCGATCCACCTTTTGTCAAATTTGAAAGATTTCGATTTCCTAAAAGGCTTCGATAGGATATTTATTCGATTGAATAATAGCTTGGATATAATATTAGCAAGCGATCAACCAAAAAAGATATTAGCAAGTCGAATAGATAAATAATAAATTAAAAATTTATATCACCCAGAATATCCTAAATTATAGGTAGACAAAAATAGTTGCCTAAATTATAGGTAGATATAGGTATTAACAATTGAAAATATGTAAATCAAAAATATTAAAATCAAAAGGTAGTGGCATAGCTGTAAATACTTGCAAAAAGCTAAGAAAAATGTTTCTTGTTTTAATAGTATAGATTTTATTAGTTGCTTTTCATTTTTCAAATGCCAACATCATATTTCTTTTGTACACAAATTAAAAGAGAAGCCTTTTTTTTAAGTTGTAACAGATCTTAGTACAAAAATCTATAAATAATAATATTAGGACTATGATATTTTATTAATTTATAGAGTTATTAATCTAGAGAAATATTTTATTTTAAGATATCTATTTTTGAAATATTTTAAATTAAAAAGATGAACAAAATATTGTATTTCACGATATCATATATTAGTTGAATTTTATAGATTTGGATTTTGTTTGGTTAACCAAGAGATATTTGGACCTTCTTTAGATTTGGATTTTATCTATTTTTTTGTTAGATTAATTTTTATATATATTATGTATGTTGAATATGTATGGTGATATACACATGTGATTTTATATCTAATTCGATAAAGTAACATCCAAGTACTGAAATGAAAAGAAGAATTAGAGATGAAATTTATTTTAAAGAAGAATAAACTATAAATTGTGCTATCTATGTTTATATATAGTAATTATTAATTTATAATATTAATGAGACCGTATATTTAGCTAAGATTTATTTAAATATTATTTTTATATTTTCTTATGGAGTTATATCATATTTTATACTAGTCTAACTTAGAACATGAATTTATAGTATTTCTACTGTCGGTTAACGTTCTCATAGCCTGATTTAAATAAATGTTACATTATTAGAGGAATTACAAATACTGTCCATACATTATATAGGCCAACCTTCATAATATATACTAAGAATATTATTTTAATGTTATTCCCAGAGAGAGAATACTTGAATAACTTGCATAGAATATAGTTTTTAGTTTCTTCATGTTCCAGGATGCTAGACACAAAATCTTTTCCATGGGATCTTCATGGGGAAGGACATGAAAGAGTTGCTCGCTCACATGAGTAAATTATGTAGGTCTTATCAGGCCGTCGACCCCCTGGATTTCTAGAGGTTGAATCGCAGACCTATTAATATATAATTAAGTAGGCCTGATCAACTACGTTATCGATCGATGCTCAGGGATTACAGCCCCTTGTGCATCTAATTTTTGACCTGCTGCATTACACGAATGACCCTTAGGGTCATGCAGGTTTCCATTCCCATCCCTAAGTCAGAATTAGTGCCGCAACCATCTCTACTCGCCGGTTACTGTCGATAGATGGTAGAGTAGAAGTGTCGATCGATGTTCGTCCAAGAGTGGTGTCGATCGATGTTCGTCCAAGAGTGGTGTCGATCGACGGCGAAGTGTTGTTGTCGAACGATGCTAGACATTTCTCTCGGATGGTGCGTTCAATATTCAATAGCTGCTAGGTTTGAGATAAATAAGTATTTTTCCTTTTTACTCCTGGTATTGCTTTGCATTCACCTGAAAGACAAGAAATTTTTTATGTAAGTAACTAAAACATAAAATAAAAACTTAGATTAAACCTATTAGTTAAGTCTAATGGCGATCCTCGCTCTCCGATAACGACGCCAAATTTGATGTAGCTTTTGTTATGCACTCTCAAAGTAACCTTATAAACTACTTTTACTCTCTCAAATAAGAGGTTTAATTGTAGTATTTAGGGATCGAATCCACAGGGAGCGTGGACACACAATAGACTATAGATGTTTAGATTAAGCTAGGCAAACAATTTATTAAAGAGGTAATAGTAGAAAAATTAGCAGTTGACTGGTTTGATAACAATAAGATGACATAACTAGGTCAAGGGATTTATCAAACAATAGATTCAAAACACAAATCAAGGATGCTAAGAGTTTTATAGATCAAATTATAGAACTCGGATTCAATAAGCAAGTAATCCAGCTCTCGCATGCAATTACTAACTAGATGCCTAAGTTCTATGTTCCAGCTCTCACATGCAAACAAGGATCAAGCATCGATCGATACCAATGCTTGGGTATCGATCGATGCTATCTCAGACAATTATTAACACAAATATCGATAATGTTCAACTAGATCCTAGAAAAACTCTCGTATGCGCCTAGATATCTAATCCACATAGGGCTCGGGTTCCGTTAATTAATTGCACTCTCTTACCTCTCAGTTGTCCTATGATTCTAGGTTCAAGTAATCAGTCACACTCTCGTGCTATTTCACTACTCTAGATCCTAGTATTACAAGCCACCCTGGTATAGAGATCTATAGATAACCTAGCAATCCTATGAATATCAGTTTGACATTAAAAATATGAAATCCCTGAGTCTAACATGATGATTACTCAGACAAGGAAGCAATAACACAAACCATAGTCTGAATAAATAGTAGGTATAGAAATCAATATAAAACCAAAGGAGTTCCAATCTATCTCTGAAGTAGAATTGATCTTCTCTCCAATACTAAGACAATGAATAAAGCTTAACCGCCAACAATGGCTTGGAAAACTATATAAATTAGGTCTAAACTCGTCTAGGGGTATTCTGGTAAATTGTGGTGGCTTCTGGGCTTAAGGCGGCCATAAAAAAGTCGGTCCTGTCTTTTGGTATCATCCTTGATCGACACCAAGCCTGGGCCGTCGATCGACACTCATTCATCTTCTCGACAACTTCCTCTCGCGAGACAGACATACCACTGTTTAGTAAATTGGGCATAACTTTAGATCTAACATTCAGATGTACCTCAAACCGGTGGCATTGGAAAGCTAACTCAAATATATAGTTTGTGTAAAAATATGAGTTCAGTCGTACCGTGAGAAGATCTCCATCCATAGATAAATTTCTGACACATCTGCGCAATTCTGCATCTCAAAAAATTCCATAATCACCAAAGTACTCTAGAACGTCCCTGTACCTAAAATTACTCTAAAACATACTCCAAACATATATAATAGACTCTAAATATGACTGGTATCATGCTCTAAAAGTGGTAATATCAGATCCTATCACATACCATCTTCCATTTCCGCCAGTTAAGGCAACACTTCATCATCTAGCATCAATGAAGAGGTTAAAAAATCACTTACTTTTTATCACTTTCCTGAACCTTGAGAACCTCCTCTTTTCTTTTTTTTTTGTTCAAAAAAAATGAGGTTGGTCACTTTTAATTTCATTTTCATCAAAAATGCTTTGCTAATAAAAATGTTTAAAATTTAAATAGTAAAAAACAAAAATTGTAAATAAACTATTTTTTATATAAATCAAATATACATATAATTAAAATGAAGAATATATGTGCAGATCAAACTCTTACATAAAAACCAAAATACTGAAAATGAAAAACCAAGAAAAATTCTATTATCCCTCCTCTTTTAGAGTGCACTTTTTATGCATAACCATGTGATTTATTTACCCAAAATAATAATAGACGAGTTATATAACAACAGAAGAGTTACATGCGTAAGCCATTCCATCTAAAACAAAAGGAAGATAAAGGGAAACACAAAGAAAAATGAGGTGTTGCTCAGCCACTCTTTTCCTGATTTGTTTGTTCATTTCAATAGGTAATCTCTATAATATTATTTGAAAAATCAATTTCCAATATGTTACACTTACGTTAGTATTCACGATGGTTGATTACAAAAGTACTCTTAATATATTTAAAATATTACAATTAATTACCATTAATAAAATTATTTTCCTTTTGATTTGGTAGTTTATGTTAATTAGATTTTAATTTAATTTCCTTTTTATATTTTTTCCAATAACATATAGTAAAAAGGAAAATTTTACATATAAAAAAAACGAAATTTTAATAATATTTATATATAATGTGCTTTCATAAAAAAGGAAGTCAACAAAAATAATCTTGATATTGGAAAATAATAAAAAATATTATTTTATAGTAATATTATATTAGTTTTATACATATCAATCATAGATAACTCAAAAGATATTAAATAAAAATAAAATATTAACTAATTTTAAAATTTTATTTCTTTTACAAAGCATATATGCATGAGATTCAAAATATTGTCTTTATATCCCTTTATGTAATTTTTAATTACACTAAGTTTTAGTTTATTTTGTCTATTTGATTCTCAAAAAAATATATATTATCTTATAACAATCTCATTAAAATATATGGAGAATTTTCATGTTTCCACATTATTAATTTGATTATTCATCTTGACCTTCACTACTGTGACATTTTCACAAATAACTTCTTCACTAAAAGACAAAAAACACTTACATTAATTAGAATCATAAACTCTATATTCCAATACCCTACTCCACCTCTCAACTCTAAAACCTAAGTTTTAGATTAATTAATCTTAAGATTATAAATATATTTTTTCCTCTTAAAAATGATGGTAAAAGTTGTTAAGATAAACATGAAAAATAATATTATAAATGTGGTATTTTAGACAATATTTTCTCAAATTTATTTATATATTTAAGAGAAAAAACATCCTAAATGTAAAATAAAATTTATCTAAATATTAATATATTTATAAAAATATATTATTATGAAAAAATTGCTTAAACTAGCACTTTCGTAGTACTCTTTTCATGTTTAATTTAGACAAATTACCTTTACTGTTAAAGAGATAAATTAACACTTATAATTTTAGGATCAACTAATCTAAACTTAAGATTTAAATTTGAGAGGTGGATTTTTGAGGGTGAAGTTTATAATTTTAATAAATATATAAATAAATAATTAAAATTAAAATAAAAATAAAAAAACTTTAAAATAGTTTAAAAAGGATTTTTAAATTTCAAAAAAAAATTGAAAAAATCTAAAAAGTTCAAAACAATTGTAAAGAAGTTCAAATTTTAAAATTTATAATTCGAAAAATACAAATTATTATTATTATTATTTATTTAAATAATTATATATTTATATATGTATAAAACAAGGTTATAAGAGTCTTTTGTCCTTTAATGAGGAAATTATTAGTGAAATGTCTAATTTAGTGAAAGTATACATGAATTGTGGTACAACAAGTAAGTTAAACATGAAATTCTCCCAAATATTATGGAAAAATTGTCTAAAATATCACTTTTCTAATACCTTTTTCATGTTTACAATAATCCCTTTTATCCTCATTTTTAAAGAGAGAAAAACACATTTATAACCCTACGGTTAATTAGTCTAAGTCTTAGGGTTCAGAGTTAAATGGTGGGCTAAGGTTTAAGAAAGTTGAATTTAGAATTCTAATTAATCTAAAAGTATTTTGCCTTTTAATGAAGAAAGTATTTGGAAAATGTTTTTTTAGTGAAGCTAATAATGGTACTAAAAATGTGGTAAACATGACAATTCATAATATTGTGGTTAAATTTAAATAAGTAGATGCATTCTGATATATTCAAGTAATAACTAAAATGACTAGATATTACATATAAAAATCACATGTATAACAATATTAATATAAAATATAAAATTATTTAAATTGATAGTAAAAAATTAATCATTTATTATAATATATTTATTTTAAAAATATTTATATTTGTACATAAACACAGGAGAATCACTTAGTCTCTATAATATTATTTGAGAAGTCAATTTCATACGTATCACGCTCACATTGATTTTTAGAATTGTACACTTCATAAATTAAAAATATTACATTTACATACTACTATTAATTTTTTTTGTTTTCTTTTTACGTTTTCCAAATACCATATATAATAAAAATAAACATTTATAAAGTATAAAAACGGATATATATATATATATATGTGATTTTATTAAAAAGTGAAAAATTCTCAAATAGAATTATTCTGTTTAAAACATATTTTTAAATAAAATAAAATATACTTTCAAAGTATTAAAAACACTTCTTTTTTATAATTAATTAAAATCCTAAATTTTACATTCATAAACCCTACCCCACCCTACCCCCACCCCTCAACTCTAATGATTATTGCTTATTTAAAATAATTTGTTAAACTCTGGCATTTTAAAACCAAAATTATTTATTATTGATAAATAATTAACAAATTGACAAGAACATTTAACATTCTATTTAAAAGTTTTATTAACATTTCAAATAATTATTTTGAAATATTAAAATTTAAAATATTAAATATGTGAGACATATTTTTCACTTATAATGAAAAAGAATTTACTTCTTGAACAATCCAAAACTATTAGGTGTTTATATTTTTTATACAAATTTCATTAAATAGTAAATAATCAAAATATAGTTTAAATCGAAGAAAATTATTTTATTTCATTTTAAAAGTTAAAAGATGTTTTTTAATGCTCGAATTTCTTCAATTTGTAAGAACAATTTTGCATACTCAAATCTCAGATTTTTGTATTTACCACTTCATCGGGAATGATCAATGCTCGTGCTACCCCGGATCCTTATTGTAGAAAATGGGTCAGCGATTACGCACCAGCTGATGTCTGTACCAAACCAAATTTTAATGCGGTGTGCCTCTCGGCTTGCAAAAAGGATTATTTCCCTAAAGGAAAATGTATGATAAATTCAAAACAACGTCCAATTAGAAAGTGCTACTGTTGGCAATTTGATGCAAAAGGAGATCCGAGCTGTAATTGGTGAGAAATGTCACTCATAAAAATTCATCTTCGATCAACTACTTAATAATCAATACTCATAAATGTGTTTCTTCTCTTATAATTTTTGGTTTTTGATGCATGTAATAATGAAAGAAGTAATCATCGGTTTGGCTTACTCTTCTTCACTAATAAAAGTTTATTAGTGGATAACTTTTGATGAAAAATTTATAAAATCACATTTTTCTTTATTTAAAGTATGCATATGCATACAATCTATAACCAAAATTCCAAGCCAAATCCAAAAAAACAAAACATGATCCATACCCAGTCCGAATGTAAGAAATAACATAATGGATCTTGTAGGGTGGTACAAAACATTTCTGTACCCGAAATGTTATTAGCCGACCTGAATGGTTGACCCAAAAACCCAAAAATTCCAAAAAACTAATCCAAATATCCAAATTAATCACAACTATAAAAATTTAAAACATAAATATGTACTTCAAATATTCAAT
This sequence comes from Moricandia arvensis, assembly GCA_905132765.1. Lineage (NCBI taxonomy): Eukaryota > Viridiplantae > Streptophyta > Magnoliopsida > Brassicales > Brassicaceae > Moricandia > Moricandia arvensis. Next base: position 25,246 of record CAJHQP010003276.1, read on the forward strand.
TATATATTTTTTGAAATAATATCTAAACGTAAATATTTAAATTTAAAATAAGTACATTAAATATACAATTGGATATAAATAAATATTTATTTTTTATGTTTTGCTTTTAAATTTTGAATTTAATTTTGAATATATCCGAATCCAAACGATATATGGCTACTTATGGGTTTAAGAGTGTGATCCAAATTAAATCTAAATATCGATGTATTATCTCTGATCCATATGTTTACTTACAAATTTATCAGAATGAGACACATGATATAATATAAATTAGAGAAAAAAATTCAAAATATCCAACCGGTATCCCAATTGGCACCTTAACACATAAATCTAACTTAAAGTGTGTTTTATGTTTTGTTTAGTTAGTTTTATATTTGATATATATTTTACATGTGTGTTGGAATAACCGTATAACTATACTTATAAAATATTAATAATAACATGTTTTGTCATATCATTAAATATTAATAGTAGCAAACTATTCATATTTATTGCATCAAATATATATATATATATATATATATATATATTAATACTTTTTCTATATGAATTATATTTATATGTATTTGGTGAGGGTTTTGGAGAATTTGTTTCTTGCATTTGGATTAATTACAGTTGTATATATATACGAATTAGATGCATATATGATGTTTATTAATAAATAAAATATAAATTATTAGTTACTTAAAGTTAGTGTTAATATAAATATATTATAAATATATTAAACATATAACAAATTATTATATTATTTCTGAAAAAAACTAAATATATGAATATAATATTATATATTGGTTATTAGGAAAAAATGGAATGTTTAATATATTCAAATAAAATTTTTATGCATTTTTAAAAAGCATGATGGAATCACACGAACACAATCCATATACCTCAAATCGTCTATGTTGATGTGTGAATTGAAAACATCTAAGAAACAAATAATGGTGGACACATTGTTAATGTGTGAATTGAAAACATTTAAGAAACAAATAGTGGTGGACACATTTCATCTTGCTGGAATTTATAAGTAGTGTATAATGTTAAAGTTTCATACGAAGTGTACTACTTTTTTTTCTTTCTTTTTTTCTTCAAACGGTCATTCTATTACTCAACTTGAGGTGGTCTGAGAATCCAGACCGGAATAGAGCAACCAACAAAACAAATATATCTATGAAAGGATCGAGCATTTCTAGCTAGTGCATCCGCAGTTCCATTATGATTCCTCGGGATATGACGGATCTCGAAATCAGGAAAGCAAATCAAAAGTGTCTGGATCGCCTCTAGTTCGGTTGCAAAGCTCAGCCAATCTTGCGGTTCCGATACCATTGCTATAATGTCCTTGCAATTTGTGCCAAAACGCTGACAAGATGAATATTGAAGCATACATTCCATTGCCCATCTAAGAGCCTCTAACTCCGAATGGAGTGCCGACTCTCGCCTCCTTATATTCCGCGTTCCCATAAGCTCAGTTTTCCCATTGACATTTTTCCACACCCAGCCGCATCCGCTAAACTGGTCTGTGGCGGTCCAAGAACCATCCACCATACAAATGTTTTCCAGACATAAGGTATGTGCTGCCTCTCCACTGCACCCTTCTGGATTCTGCATAATCGCCTCGTTAGCATTAAACCATGCAATGCTTTCGCTTTCCGCATATCGAACTAGCTCCAGTGGATCTCTGTCAATTCCCCTGAATAATTTATCATTTCGGGCCTTCCATATATACCAGATTATCCAAGGGAAAGGATCTTTATGGGACCCTTGTGCATCGTGTTCATTCTTCCGCCAGAAAAGATAGTCCATATTGGTAAAAATACTTGACAGCGGAAAAAGATTTGGACCAGAGGGCGTCGAAGATAGAGCCCAAGCTTGTAAGGCAGGGGGCATTCAAATATGGCATGGGTAACTGATTCCCCGGTTCCCCGCAACGCGGACAATAATCATCACATCTCAGGTTCCTGTAGTTCAGGTTTTTTGTGACCGCCACATGTCTTGTTATCAATTGCCACATAAGATGGCACATCTTAGGGGGTGCCTTGACTTTCCAAGCAAATGCCTGAAGGTCAGTAATACTTGGCTCATTAACCCCGGTTTCTACATCCTTCTTCAGAAGCTTCCTGGCCACCCAGTAACCTGATTTGACCGTATATTGGCCATTTTTTGTGTAGCTCCAACAGAATGAGTCTCTGCGATTCGTTGTACTTAACGCTATGCTCCTGATAAGGGAAATGTCTTCCGAAGCAATAAAAGTTGACAGTAAACCCATATCCCACTCCTTCGTCTCCTGGTTAATCAGATCACTAACGCGCATATTCGGATACATGACCAGAGCTATTGAGGAGGCTGGTCTGGCTGGTGTTGTCGGGATCCAAGGATCCTCCCACACCTTGGTGTCGTGTCCCGAGTGTATCTTCTGTCTAATACCTAATAAAAATAGTTCTCTCGACGCGGAGATACTATTCCAGACATAGGATGGACTGTTAGCTGACATGGAACGCAAAAGCGAACTCATCGGGTAATATCTCCCTCTCAATACCCTAGCCACAAGAGAGTCCGGAAACTGAACTAAACGCCACAATTTTTTCACCAGTAATGCCAAATTGAATTCATGAATCATTCGAAAACCTAGGCCTCCTTCATTTCGTGGTTTGCAGAGTTTTCCCCATTTCGCCCAGTGAATACCTCTTTTAGGTGGGTTTGAGCTCCACCAGAACTGTGCAATGGCACTAGCTATTTTATCACATAACTCCAGTGGAAGCAAGAAAGTAGACATCACGTACGTCGGAAGAGCTAATAAAATAGATTTAATTAAAACCCCCTTTCCACCCTTTGATAACCATCTACCTGTCCAACCATTTACTCTGTGCATCAACTTATCCCTGATAAAAGCAAAAAGCTTGCATTTGGATCCACTAATATCTTCAGGTATCCCCAAGTAGGAACCCATCCCTCCCTCGTTTGGAATTCCAAGCTTATCTTTTATTTGTTGCCGAGTATGAGCATCTATCTTCTTACCAAAGAGCAAGGAAGATTTTCCAAAATTGATACACTGACCAGACGCTTTCCCATATTTCCTAATCTCATTCATAACTTGCTCACATTCACGAGGCTCCGCCTTACAAAAGAAAAGGTTGTCATCAGCAAAGAGAAGGTGAGATATCGAAGGACATGCGCGTGTTACCCGCATCCCCGTTATCTTCCCTTGATTCTCAGCATGATTAAGAAGGCTAACGAGCGCTTCCGTGTATATGATAAAGATAAAAGGAGACAAAGGATCTCCCTGATGCAGGCCTCTATCTGGAACAATGTTTCCTCTTGGTTGGCCATTCATAAGCACTTTGTACTTTACCGAGGTTATGCATCTCATAATCCACTCAATCCACATTTCCGAAAATCCCATTTTCTGCATCACCGCTTGGACGAATGGCCATTCCATTCGATCATACGCCTTACTCATATCCGTCTTAATAGCCATCCTTTTCTTTTGTCCATTTGGTTTTGTTCTCAGCGCATGGAACATCTCTTGGGCTATCATTACGTTATCAGAGATTTGTCTTCCAGCTACAAATGCCGACTGGGTTTCCGAAATTAAGCCTGGTAACACTTTTTTTAATCTCTGGCATAGGACCTTAGAGATTATCTTGTAACAAACATTACACAGACTAACGGGTCTGAAATTGGCCATCTCATTTGGTTTCTCCACCTTAGGAATAAGACAAATGTTTGTGTCATTCAGTCCATCCACGACAGTTCCGTAGAAAAGAAATTGGTTAACCATAAAGGTTAGATCCTCCTTTACGATGTCCCAGAACTTCTGGTAGAACAATGCTGTCATTCCGTCAGGCCCAGGGGCTTTCTCTGGATGCATTGCAAACAAGGCTAGTTTGACTTCCCATTCCGTAACGGTTGCTGTAAGTTTATCATTATCTTCCCCAGTAATCTTTGTCGAGATCTCTGTGAGAGCCTCATCAATATTATCCGGATTAGATGTCGCAAATAGATCTCTAAAGTAGCTAGTAGCAACGGCTACTAGACCATCGTCATCTTCCACAACAATGCCATTAGAGTCCAGAAGTTGAGTGATTTTATTTCTCGCTCTTCTTTGCTTCGTTACTGAGTGAAAAAATTTTGTATTCCTATCACCTTCTTGAAGCCAGAAGATTCTACTCTTTTGCTTCCAGAATACCTCTTCCGCCTTAAGAGCGTCAGATAGTTCTTTCAATGCCTCAACTATTTCCTCAGTAGAAGCAGCATCATTCAAGTACAATCCTTCCACCTTTTCGCTTAACTCCACCTGTTTTCCAGAGTTTAAATCATTCTGTCTCTTCCAAGATCCTATTGCTTTACGACAACTTAAAATATGCTCCATGATATTTGCATTAGGAGAGAGATCTGAAGATTTCCACCCTTCCAGAATAACCTGTCGTAATTCCGAATTATCGATCCACCTTTTGTCAAATTTGAAAGATTTCGATTTCCTAAAAGGCTTCGATAGGATATTTATTCGATTGAATAATAGCTTGGATATAATATTAGCAAGCGATCAACCAAAAAAGATATTAGCAAGTCGAATAGATAATAATAAATTAAAAATTTATATCACCCAGAATATCCTAAATTATAGGTAGACAAAAATAGTTGCCTAAATTATAGGTAGATATAGGTATTAACAATTGAAAATATGTAAATCAAAAATATTAAAATCAAAAGGTAGTGGCATAGCTGTAAATACTTGCAAAAAGCTAAGAAAAATGTTTCTTGTTTTAATAGTATAGATTTTATTAGTTGCTTTTCATTTTTCAAATGCCAACATCATATTTCTTTTGTACACAAATTAAAAGAGAAGCCTTTTTTTAAGTTGTAACAGATCTTAGTGCAATAAAAAATCTATAAATAATAATATTAGGACTATGATATTTTATTAATTTATAGAGTTATTAATCTAGAGAAATATTTTATTTTAAAATATCTATTTTTGAAATATTTTAAATTAAAAAGATGAACAAAATATTGTATTTCACGATATCATATATTAGTTGAATTTTATAGATTTGGATTTTGTTTGGTTAACCAAGAGATATTTGGACCTTCTATAGATTTGGATTTTATCTATTTTTTGTTAGATTAATTTTTATATATATTATGTATGTTGAATATGTATGGTGATATACACATGTGATTTTATATCTAATTCGATAAAGTAACATCCAAGTACTGAAATGAAAAGAAGAATTAGAGATGAAATTTATTTTAAAGAAGAATAAACTATAAATTGTGCTATCTATGTTTATATATAGTAATTATTAATTTATAATATTAATGAGACCGTATATTTAGCTAAGATTTATTTAAATATTATTTTTATATTTTCTTATGGAGTTATATCATATTTTATACTAGTCTAACTTAGAACATGAATTTATAGAATTTCTACTGTCGGTTAACGTTCTCATAGCCTGATTTAAATAAATGTTACATTATTAGAGGAATTACAAATACTGTCCATACATTATATAGGCCAACCTTCATAATATATACTAAGAATATTATATTTAATGTTATTCCCAGAGAGAGAATACTTGAATAACTTGCATAGAATATAGTTTTTAGTTTCTTCATGCTCCAGGATGCTAGACACAAAATCTTCTAGTGTTTCAATGTGGTCCATGAGATCTTCATGGGGAAGGACATGAAAGAGTTGCTCGCTCACATGAGTAAATTATGTAGGTCTTATCTGGCCGTCGACCCCCTGGATTTCTCGAGGTTGAATCGCAGACCTATTAATATATAATTAAGTAGGCCTGATCAACTACGTTATCGATCGATGCTCAGGGATTACAGCCCCTTGTGCATCTAATTTTTGACCTGCTGCATTACACGAATGACCCTTAGGGTCATGCAGGTTTCCATTCCCATCCCTAAGTCAGAATTAGTGCCGCAACCATCTCTACTCGCCGGTTACTGTCGATAGATGGTAGAGTAGAAGTGTCGATCGATGTTCGTCCAAGAGTGGTGTCGATCGATGTTCGTCCAAGAGTGGTGTCGATCGACGGCGAAGTGTTGTTGTCGAACGATGCTAGACATTTCTCTCGGATGGTGCGTTCAATATTCAATAGCTGCTAGGTTTGAGATAAATAAGTATTTTTCCTTTTTACTCCTGGTATTGCTTTGCATTCACCTGAAAGACAAGAAATTTTTTATGTAAGTAACTAAAACATAAAATAAAAACTTAGATTAAACCTATTAGTTAAGTCTAATGGCGATCCTCGCTCTCCGATAACGACGCCAAATTTGATGTAGCTTTTGTTATGCACTCTCAAAGTAACCTTATAAACTACTTTTACTCTCTCAAATAAGAGGTTTAATTGTAGTATTTAGGGATCGAATCCACAGGGAGCGTGGACACACAATAGACTATAGATGTTTAGATTAAGCTAGGCAAACAATTTATTAAAGAAGTAATAGTAGAAAAATTAGCAGTTGACTGGTTTGATAACAATAAGATGACATAACTAGGTCAAGGGATTTATCAAACAATAGATTCAAAACACAAATCAAGGATGCTAAGAGTTTTATAGATCAAATTATAGAACTCGGATTCAATAAGCAAGTAATCCAGCTCTCGCATGCAATTACTAACCAGATGCCTAAGTTCTATGTTCCAGCTCTCACATGCAAACAAGGATCAAGCATCGATCGATACCAATGCTTGGGTATCGATCGATGCTATCTCAGACAATTATTAACACAAATATCGATAATGTTCAACTAGATCCTAGAAAAACTCTTGTATGCGCCTAGATATCTAATCCAAATAGGGCTCGGGTTCCGTTAATTAATTGCACTCTCTTACCTCTCAGTTGTCCTATGATTCTAGGTTCAAGTAATCAGTCACACTCTCGTGCTATTTCACTACTCTAGATCCTAGTATTACAAGCCACCCTGGTATAGAGATCTATAGATAACCTAGCAATCCTATGAATATCAGTTTAACATTAAAAATATGAAATCCCTGAGTCTAACATGATGATTACTCAGACAAGGAAGCAATAACACAAACCATAGTCTGAATAAATAGTAGGTATAGAAATCAATATAAAACCAAAGGAGTTCCAATCTATCTCTGAAGTAGAATTGATCTTCTCTCCAATACTAAGACAATGAATAAAGCTTAACCGCCAACAATGGCTTGGAAAACTATATAAATTAGGTCTAAACTCGTCTAGGGGTATTCTGGTAAATTGTGGTGGCTTCTGGGCTTAAGACGGCCATAAAAAAGTCGGTCCTGTCTTTTGGTATCATCCTTGATCGACACCAAGCCTGGGCCGTCAATCGACACTCATTCATCTTCTCGACAACTTCCTCTCGCGAGACAGACATACCACTGTTTAGTAAATTGGGCATAACTTTAGATCTAACATTCAGATGTACCTCAAACCGGTGGCATTGGAAAGCTAACTCAAATATATAGTTTGTGTAAAAATATGAGTTCAGTCGTACCGTGGGAAGATCTCCATCCATAGATAAATTTCTGACACATCTGCGCAATTCTGCATCTCAAAAAATTCCATAATCACCAAAGTACTCTAGAACGTCCCTGTACCTAAAATTACTCTAAAACATACTCCAAACATATATAATAGACTCTAAATATGACTGATATCATGCTCTAAAAGTGGTAAATATCAGATCCTATCACATACCATCTTCCATTTCCGCCAGTTAAGGCAACACTTCATCATCTAGCATCAATGAAGAGGTTAAAATATCACTTACTTTTTATCACTTTCCTGAACCTTGAGAACCTCCTCTTTTCTTTTTTTTTTGTTCAAAAAAATGAGGTTGGTCACTTTTAATTTCATTTTCATCAAAAAATGCTTTGCTAATAAAATGTTTAAAATTTAAATAGTAAAAAAAAATTGTAAATAAACTATTTTTTATATAAATCAAATATACATATAATTAAAATGAAGAATATATGTGCAGATCAAACTCTTACATAAAAACCAAAATACTGAAAATGAAAAACCAAGAAAAATTCTATTATCCCTCCTCTTTTAGAGTGCACTTTTTATGGATAACCATGTGATTTATTTACCCAAAATAATAATAGACGAGTTATATAACAACAGAAGAGTTACATGCGTAAGCCATTCCATCTAAAACAAAAGGAAGATAAAGGGAAACACAAAGAAAAATGAGGTGTTGCTCGGCCACTCTTTTCCTGATTTGTTTGTTCATTTCAATAGGTAATCTCTATAATATTATTTGAAAAATCAGTTTCCAATATGTTACACTTACGTTAGTTTTCACGATGGTTGATTACAAAAGTACTCTTAATATATTTAAAATACTACAATTAATTACCATTAATAAAATTATTTTCCTTTTGATTTGGTAGTTTATGTTAATTAGATTTTAATTTAATTTCCTTTTTATATTTTTTCCAATAACATATAGTAAAAAGGAAATTTTACATATAAAAAAAAGTAATTTTAATAATATTTATATATAATGTGCTTTCATAAAAAAGGAAGTCAACAAAAATAATCTTGATATTGGATAATAATAAAAAAATATTATTTTATAGTAATATTATATTAGTTTTATACATATCAATCATAGATAACTCAAAAGATATTAAATAAAAATAAAATATTAACTAATTTTAAAATTTTATTTCTTTTACAAAGCATATATGCATGAGATTCAAAATATTGTCTTTATATCCCTTTATGTAATTTTTAATTACACTAAATTTTAATTTATTTTGTCTATTTGATTCTCAAAAAAATATATATTATCTTATAACAATCTCATTAAAATATATGGAGAATTTTCATGTTTCCACATTATTAATTTGATTATTCATCTTGACCTTCACTACTGTGACATTTTCACAAATAACTTCTTCACTAAAAGACAAAAAACACTTACATTAATTAGAATCATAAATTCTATATTCCAAGACCCTACTCCACCTCTCAACTCTAAAACCTAAGTTTTAGATTAATTAATCTTAAGATTATAAATATATTTTTTCCTCTTAAAAATGATGGTAAAAGTTGTTAAGATAAACATGAAAAATAATATTATAAATGTGGTATTTTAGACAATATTTTCTCAAATTTATTTATATATTTAAGAGAAAAAACATCCTAAATGTAAAATAAAATTTATCTAAATATTAATATATTTATAAAAATATATTATTATGAAAAAATTGCTTAAACTAGCACTTTCGTAGTACTCTTTTCATGTTTAATTTAGACAAATTACCTTTACTGTTAAAGAGATAAATTAACACTTATAATTTTAGGATCAACTAATCTAAACTTAAGATTTAAATTTGAGAGGTGGATTTTTGAGGGTGAAGTTTATAATTTTAATAAATATATAAATAAATAATTAAAATAAAAATAAAAATAAAAAAACTTTAAAATAGTTTAAAAAGGATTTTCAAATTTCAAAAAAAAAAATTGAAAAAATCTAAAAAGTTCAAAACAATTGTAAAGAAGTTCAAATTTTAAAATTTATAATTCGAAAAATACAAATTATTATTATTATTATTTATTTAAATAATTATATATTTATATATGTATAAAACAAGGTTATAAGAGTCTTTTGTCCTTTAATGAAGAAATTATTAGTGAAATGTCTAATTTAGTGAAAGTAAACATGAATTGTGGTACAACAAGTAAGATAAACATGAAATTCTCCCAAATATTATGGAAAAATTGTCTAAAATATCACTTTTCTAATACCTTTTTTATGTTTACCATAATCCCTTTTATCCTCATTTTTAAATAGAGAAAAACACATTTATAACCCTACGGTTAATTAGTCTAAGTCTTAGGGTTCAGAGTTGAATGGTGGGCTAAGGTTTAAGAAAGTTGAATTTAGAATTCTAATTAATCTAAAAGTATTTTGCCTTTTAATGAAGAAAGTATTTGGAAAATGTTTTTTTAGTGAAGCTAATAATGGTACTAATAATGTGGTAAACATGACAATTCATAATATTGTGGTTAAATTTAAATATGTAGATGCATTCTGATATATTCAAGTAATAACTAAAATGACTAGATATTACATATACAAAATCACATGTATAACAATATTAATATAAAATATAAAATTATTTAAATTGATAGTAAAAAATTAATCATTTATTATAATATATTTATTTTAAAAATATTTATATTTGTACATAAACACGGGAGAATCACTTAGTCTCTATAATATTATTTGAGAAGTCAATTTCATACGTATCACGCTCACATTGATTTTTAGAATTGTACACTTCATAAATTAAAAAATATTACATTTACATACTACTATTAATTGTTTTTGTTTCCTTTTTACGTTTTCCAAATAACATATATAATAAAAATAAACATTTATAAAGTATAAAAACGGATATATATATATATGATTTTATTAAAAAGGGAAAAATTCTCAAATAGAACTATTCTGTTTAAAACATATTTTTAAATAACATAAAATATACTTTCAAAGTAATAAAAACACTTCTTTATATTTATATTTTTCTTAGATGAAATAAAAATATATATATTTGTATAGTGTGATGTCATAAAAATAAATTTCACAAAGATAATTTTGATAATAAAAACAAAATATTATTACTTTAAAATAATTTTAAACAAGATAAAAATATATATTTTAATAGTAAATTTTTTTATATCTGTATATTTTCATAGATAATTACATAAATAATTAAGTAATGTATATACTGATGTATATTTAATTTAATAAAAATAGTTTATAATTATAATTATTGAAATATTTTATTTTTATTTCATATATTTACTTGACTAAAATATCTTACAATTACAACAAAAGTAACAACATATCTATAAATTATATTTACTTATATAATATGTCTTTCACAAAATAGTTTTAATTAAAATAAAACTATATACTTCAAAATAAAATCATTATAATATATGTAATTTTGAATCAAACATTTCAGTTTATTTTTTATTTCATTCTAAGCACAATATATATTAAACTAGACATAATCTTCCTAAAATATATTTACATATCTAAGTTAACAAATAACCTAAATGAAAATAGGAAAAATAATCAAAATTATGATATATTTAGAAAAATTACTAAAGTTGAATTCAAACGGACTGTTAACCTAAAAACAACCAAACAGACTAGATATAGCATATTCAAGATCATATGTATAAAAAAGAACAGATTATTATTAGAGAATTTGCTAAAAATAGCACAAGTTAAGTACCACTTTTCACTTTTACCTTCATTAAAGATACATTTTTATAAATGTCTTTTTTAAGAGGTAATTTTTTTATAATTAATTAAAATCCTAAATTTTACATTCATAAACCCTACCCCACCCTACCCCCACCCCTCAACTCTAATGATTATTGCTTATTTAAAATAATTTGTTAAACTCTGGCATTTTAAAACCAAAATTATTTATTATTGATAAATAACTAACAAAATTGACAAGAACATTTAACATTCTATTTAAAAGTTTTATTAACATTTCAAATAATTATTTTGAAATATTAAAATTTAAAATATTAAATATGTGAGACATATTTTTCACTTATAATGAAAAATAATTTACTTCTTGAACAATCCAAAACTATTAGGTGTTTATATTTTTTATACAAATTTCATTAAATAGTAAATAATCAAAATATAGTTTAAATCGAAGAAAATTATTTTATTTCATTTTAAAAGTTAAAAGATGTTTTCTAATGCTCGAATTTCTTCAATTTGTAAGAACAATTTTGCATACTCAAATCTCAGATTTTTGTATTTACCACTTCATCAGGAATGATCAATGCTCGTGCTACCCCGGATCCTTATTGTAGAAAATGGGTCAGCGATTACGCACCAGCTGATGTCTGTACCAAACCAAATTTTAATGCGGTGTGCCTCTCGGCTTGCAAAAAGGATTATTTCCCTAAAGGAAAATGTATGATAAATTCAAAACAAAGTCCAATTAGAAAGTGCTACTGTTGGCAATTTGATGCAAAAGGAGATCCGAGCTGTAATTGGTGAGAAATGTCACTCATAAAAATTCATCTTCGATCAACTACTTAATAATCAATACTCATAAATGTGTTTCTTCTCTTATAATTTTTGGTTTTTGATGCATGTAATAATGAAAGAAGTAATCATCGGTTTGGCTTACTCTTCTTCACTAATAAAAGTTTATTAGTGGATAACTTTTGATGAAAAATTTACAAAATCACATTTTTCTTTATTTAAAGTATGCATATGCATACAATATATAACCAAAATTCCAAGCCAAATCCGAAAAACAAAACATGATCCATACCCAGTCCGAATGTAAGAAATAACATAATGGATCTTGTAGGGTGGTACAAAACATTTCTGTACCCGAAATGTTATTAGCCGACCTGAATGGTTGACCCAAAAACCCAAAAATTCCAAAAAACTAATCCAAATATCCAAATTAATCACAACTATAAATATTTAAAACATAAATATGTACTTCAAATATTCAATTATATATTTTTTGAAATAATATCTAAACGTAAATATTTAAATTTAAAATAAGTACATTAAATATACAATTGGATATAAATAAATATTTATTTTTTATGTTTTGCTTTTAAATTTTGAATTTAATTTTGGATATATCCGAATCCGAACGATATATGGCTACTTATGGGTTTAAGTGTGTGATCCAAATTAGATCTAAATATCGATGTATTATCTCTGATCCATATCTTTACTTACAAATTTATCAGAATGAGACACATTATATAATATAAATTAGAGAAAAAAATTCAAAATATCCAACCTCTATCCCAATTGGCACCTTAACACATAAATCTAACTTAAAGTGTGTTTTATGTTTTGTTTAGTTAGTTTTATATTTGATATATATTTTACATGTGTGTTGGAATAACCGTATAACTATACTTATAAGATATTAATAATAACATGTTTTGTCATATCATTAAATATTAATAGTAGCAAACTATTCATATTTATTGCATCAAATATATATATATATATATATATTAATACTTTTTCTATATGAATTATGTTTATATGTATTTGGTGAGGGTTTTGGAGAATTTGTTTCTTGCATTTGGATTAATTACAGTTGTATATATATACGAATTAGATGCATATATGATGTTTATTAATAAATAAAATATAAATTATTAATTACTTAAAGTTAGTGTTAATATAAAAATATTAAACACATAACAAATTATTATATTATTTCTGAAAAAACTAAATATATGAGTATAATATTATATATTGGTTATTAGGAAAAAATGGAATGTTTAATATATTGAAATAAAAATTTTTATGCATTTTTAAAAAGCATGATGGAATCACACGAACACAATCCATATACCTCAAATCGTCTATGTTGATGTGTGAATTGAAAACATCTAAGAAACAAATAATGGTGGACACATTGTTGATGTGTGAATTGAAAACATTTAAGAAACAAATAATGGTGGACACATTTCATTTTGCTGGAATTTATAAGTAGTGTATAATGTTAAAGTTTCATCTGAAGTGTACTACTTTATTCGATTGAATAATAGTTTGGATATAATATTAGCAAGCGATCAACCAAAAAAGATATTAGCAAGTCGAATAGTTAAAGAATAAATTAACAATTTATATCACCCATAATTTCCTAAATTATAGGTAGACAAAAATAGTTGCCTAAATTATAGGTAGATATAGGTATTAACAATTGAAAATATTTAAATCAAAAATATTAAAATTAAAAGGTAGTGGCATAGCTGTAAATACTTGGAAAAACCTAAGAAAAATGTTTCTTGTTTTAATAGTATAGATTTTATTAGTTTCTTTTCATTTTTCAAATGCCAACATCATATTTCTTTTGTACACAAGTTAAAAGAGAAGCCTTTTTTAAGTTGTAACAGATCTTAGTACAATAAAAATCTATAAATTAATAATATTAAGACTATAATATTTTATTAATTTATAGAATTATTAATCTAGAAAAATAAAATATTTTTAGATATCTATTTTTGAAATATTTTAAATTAAAAAGATGAACAAAATATTGTATTTCACGATATCATGTATTAGCTGAATTTTATAGATTTGGAATTTGTTTGGTAAACCAAGAGATATTTGGACCTTCTATAGATTTGGATTTTATCTATATTTTGTTAGATTATTTTTATATATATTATGTATGTTGAATATGTACGGTGGTATACACTTGTGATTTTATATCTATTCGATAAAGTAACATCAAGTACTGAAATGAAAAGTAGAATTAGAGATGAAATTTATTTTAAAGAAAAATAAACTATAAATTGTGCTATCTATGTTTATATATAGTAATTATTAATTTATGATTTTAATGAGACCGTATATTTAGCTAAGATTTATTTAAATATTATTTTTATATTTATCTTATGGAGTTATATTATTCTTTAAACTAGTCTAACTTAGAACATGAATTTATAGAGTTTCTACTGTCGGTTAACATTCTCATAACCTAATTTAAATAAACGTAACATTATTAGAGGAATTACAAATACTGGCCATACATTATATAGACCAACCTTCATAATATATACTAAGAATATTATATTTAATGTTATTTAAATAAGGAAATAACAGAAACACAGTTTTTCTTCTTTATTTAACACAAATTAGATTGAGATTGCACGAAGTGAAATTGTTTAACAAAAATATACTCAACAGAATTGTCTGATTAATCATAAAATCCCCTATTGTAACGTGTAATATTAGTAGAGAAAATTACTTTCAATTTACTCCATTAAACACAAGTTGTTGGGCACACACCTTCTGCCTGTTCAAAAACCAATATACCCTTCGACAATCTGTTGCTCTCTGGTTGTCGAGTTTACTCCGTGTGTCGAGCACATACAATTTTGTTTATTTGTGTTTTTATTTTAGTTATTTACGTTTTTTTAAAAGAAAAATAACCATCATTTACCTTATCTCTTTCCCCAATTTTGTTTCTAATCCATAATCTTAACTCTCCCATCGTTGTTCTCTTTCTTTTATATCAAAGAACTTCATACCATTATACTCGAAAATCAGGTTAGGTGTGGGTGTATTTCTGTTTTTAATTGCAGAGCCTCTACTCGAAAGTCTAATCCGGCATGGATGTAGAACCGAAATCGAAGAATCGCAGAGCTTCTACTCGAAAATCAGGTTAGGTTTTTTCAGATCTAACCTTGTTGTTTTGTAGAATCGAAATCTAAAATCACTATCCCTTGGTTTTTCAGATCTAAACCTTGTTTATTCATAATCTTAAACAATTAGGTCGATCATGAGAAATTTTTTTTGCAAAAAGCGGCCATTGGGAGAGTGTTTATTGGGAAGATTTGTTTTCGTGATGGAATCCAGAGAGAAAGGGTCTCATTATATATTTATATAGTAATCTAAAACTCATTTTGGCATATTCGATTGTAGTAGTTTACATATCTTCTAGGGCAGCCAATATCCAGAGAATAATCTTTATTAATGACATGAATAAGATAAGAAAACTTAGGTTTGAATACCGTATATACATTTATTTATAAAAGACGCGGGAATTTGTTCCATTATATTTTCTTTAAAATGATTTTGTGTAGAACATTATTTTTGAAGTTGTTTTATTTAATGCAATTCATCTTTTTCGTTGAACTTCGACATCAGTTTCTTTATTATTCAATTTTCTAATACAACTATTGTGATTATGAATGAAGTTGTGTTATATTTCTATTATATCGGTATAGATATTTTAACTTGTTTATTTAGTATAAATTATCAATTTTTACTTTTGCTTTTTTTTTGTCAGACTAAAATATATTGCGTTTTTGTTGGATGTAAAGACATATTTTTATTTTCATATCAATATTAATTTAAATTAACTACCATTTCTATATTTTATTTATTATATAAACTACTTTCCTAATAATATATTTTATTATTTAAAAAATTTTAAATTAATTTTTTAATAATATATATTTGAACGATGCATATAATTTTCTAGTATATATTATAAATATTATCACACATTTAGCTATATTTTAATATGAATGACATAAATAATAAAGGGAAAACATACATAACGTTTAATTTGATTTTTATTTTTAAAAATTCATCATGTATGATTGTTGCATATTTATTAGATACACATACGTGTTTTTAATTACTTTCATCTATATTTTTTAAAAATGTGTATATGACTGTATGTATTCAAATTTACAATATCAAATTAATATTTAATAAGATTAACTAATATTAAATGATTTTCAAAAATAAATTTAAAATAAAATAGTTTGATTTAATTAGATATAATTTGTGGTAATGAAGTTGATAAGCAAGTATAATACTTTTTAATAGATAAAATATTGACATTCTGTTAATAATATATTAAATATTATTTCATGATAAGTAACTAATGTTTGTTATTTTGAGAAGTTACATAAATCATAAGAAAATTTGAAGTTTGTTACAAAATTTTATAACTGTTTTCTGTAGTTGGTAATTCTTTTTATTGTTAAAGTTTTGCATAGCATCTAATATATTAAAACAGAGTCATGTTTTTTATCTACTTATAAGTAGTTTAGGTTGCACCACTATATTTTTTTAATTTTCTATTTATTCTGTTACAACTAACTTAATTATTATTAAATATATATTATATCTAACCAATTATCTTAATACTTTCAAAATAAGATATCTAAAAAAGATATTATTAAGTATCTTTTCGTAAGATTAGATTTCAATAAAGTCTTTTAATATCTTTTATTTAAAATGTAAATATAGATTTTTTTAAAATAATAAAGCCATAATTAATATTAACTATATTTAAAAACAAAAAATTATTCATTATTCATTTATATAATAAAATAATCTATAATATTTATATATATAATTTATATTCATAATTAAATTACTACACCAAGTAATAAATATAAAGTAACTTAATTCATTAATTAACAATTTATAAGTTATAAAATAACAAATTACATTTATGAATTTTACAACATATTTCAACTTATTAAACAATATTAAAATACGATATATGAACAAATAAATCATTTCATAAGTTAATATACATATTTAAATTAAAATATTAAAAATAATTAATATATTTTCAAATATGATACGAGTATAATAACAATAGTTAATTTGTATAATAATGTTGACAAAAATATAATAATAAAATAAACTTTTACGAATATTAAAAATTAAAAATTTGTATTATAATATATGAAGCAGGTTATTTTTTTTTATCATCGTCATCATGAAGCATGTTATATAAATTAATTATCTTATTTTCATAAAATTATATTAATGTAAATTTTATTTTTATTATATATACTTCAAAACAAATGTTTTAATAAAAAGATACACATGTATAGGATTTCTAATTTTGAGTAAATAAATATTTGAATAAAAATTTATCTCGCTTTAAAAAATACGGGTCAAAATCTAACAATAAACATTAATATTTCATCAAAATCTAATAAGAAGCATTAAAATCATGTGAAAATATAATAATAAACATTAATATTTGATCAAAATCTAATAAGAAACATTAAAGTACAGATCCAAATTCATCTCAGATTCATGTATCTATTTCTAATTTAGTATGTATCCACTCGAATATTGATCCATTACGCTTACAATGCGGGTCAAAATCCATCTCACATTCATGTATCTATTTCTAATTTAGTATGTATCCTCTCGAATATTGATCCATTACGCTTACAATGCGGGTCAAAATCCATCTCACATTCATGTATCTATTTCTAATTTAGTATGTATCCTCTCGAATATTGATCCCTTACGCTTACAACAAAATGATAAATTAGTTTGAATAAGTTTTGTAAAATAAAGGCATACCATTCATAATATATATCCACCATTCATCTAAACATTCATAAATTAGAATATTTTAAATATGAAAATTTAAGTCAAAGTGTACTACATAGTGGCCACCCATAGGTGGATATAGTAGTCGGGTCCCAAATTTTAGCGTATTTTGTGGATTTTATAAAAAAATTTAAATAACGAGTTTAAAGAAAAAAACAAACCGGACTCCATATAAAGTCATCAGTTAGTCAGTTTAACCGCGGGTCCGGATCGTGACCCGAAACACTGGATAAAACGCTTTATTTGTAACATTTAAATATAAATACATAATCAAAAATGCAAATTTATTTCATATAATTTGGTTTGTGTCGAAAATAATTATGCGCTTTGAAAGCGCGGGTCAAAATCTAGTATTCATTTATAGTATGACATAATTGATAACCTTAATTGTTGGAAATGTGTTAAAATTTAATGTTTTTAATGTGTTCGGTGGTATCTCTAGAGATTACATTTTTTCATAACAACTTTGCAATATTTTGTATCATGTTTAGGTGGTGTTATTCAATGATGTATTTTAATAGAGTTCAAATCTAAATACAATCTACTGTTATTCGAACAATGATTATAAATTCTATTTTAAAATTTAGTGTTATTCAATGAATGATTTAAAGTTTGTTTTTAAAATCCAGTGTTATTCAATTTTTAAGGAATTTAAATTTTTTTGTATTTTGTATTGATTTCAAATCATTTTTATGGAGTCCCATGAATAAATAATTGAACTCAAAATCCAATGTATACTTCAGAGATTTTAGAATCCATCAAGTTAAACTATCTTAAAATTTTAAAATTTGATAGATTACAAAACATTATTAATTGATTTTAAATCACTTATTGAATAACACCCCCTAAGACTCTTTATTGTTTAGAGATCTTATAAAATAAACCAGACACAAAAGCAAATTCCATTATATATTTTCTATCCTTGTATGACATCTAGACCTACACAATATCTCTGCCTGAGAACCTTTTGGTATAAGCACCTCCAATATCTTTTCCAACATTAAACTTGTCGTGGTTAGAAACCTTTTTACAATACTACCACTTAAATCGGTAATGGTGGCATGGCTTCTCTAAATCTGGAATTGGAACATGACTGTGCTACAACCTGCTTTCCTCTTGGTCCTTTCAGAATAATAAGAGCAGGAACGTGATGGAATTGATGCTTGGTTTGAGCCAGACTTACCATTAATAAGACGGCCAGAGTCTCCTAAATTGTGTCGTCTCTCTAAAGAAGTGTAAAAAAAATACTTTTTGAAAATGGCAGTGTATTATAAGTTGTCTTTGAAGAGACTGTTCACTATGATTTGTGGACAGCTTGTCTGCGCGTAAATACGCTGTAGTGCAAGTGAACTTGATTAGTGAAGTGAATAGGAAATGATGGAAATAAGATTAGTGCAGAGACTGTGTTATGTTAACACTGTTTTGCAAGTTGAAGAGATCAAAGCAAATGTCGATCCTTGCGTTATGCAAATGGAACCTTACCGCCAAGTAACAAACCAAATGGGAGACTATCTTACAATCTAAAAGAGGTTTTGACACCTCGCCACATGTTACATTTGGTGCTCTTAAGAAGATTACAGTGTTCAGGTATTTCTTGGATCAAAAAAGTTACCATATAAGATTAAAAAAAAGTTATGGAAAACAGAAAGTTCATACGTAGGTTGATGTTACGTAACAATGTTGAAAACAATTACACACACCTTAATGACTTTGTTTCACAGATCCACCATGACTCTCCACCTTAGATCATTTCTGATTTCTTCGCCCTTCATGCTCACAGTCGCAGAGGCGTCAACTTCCTATTTCTCAAGAGCAGTTTGGTTTTTTTTTTTTTTTGACCATTTATATGCAGCTAAACTCTTTTCATCGAGCTTCACCATTTGTTCTTCTTATCGTGTGAACATATTTTATGATGCAAGCAGATGAAAAAAGCAGGGGATGAAACGCTAACCTCTGCATTATCATTATACTCTAGCTTTCCCAGCTGGTTTGAGGCCAGCGAAATTGAGCAACAGCCTCATGAGAAGCTATGTAGTCATGTTAGATTTCTCCACAGCAGCTTTCATCCCTCCATTTACAGAAACTTCGAAAGCATGAACCTAATTTTTGCAAAAGAAAATCAACTTAAACACAAATCCTTCATTCCCCTTTTTGTACAAAAACAAACAAAAAAAAATGCAGCTCTTATAAATTTACCATGTCCGAGAGAGAGCCTATCAACCTCCCTTGTGCCAGATAAATTGCCTTTGCTATCTCTCATCACACTCTCTGTCACTTGTTCCATGGCTGTCCATCTAACTATCTCCGTCACTTGCTCCATCTCAACGCCGCTTGTTCATCGCTCTCCATCAACTGCTTCGTTGCTCTCTGCCGCTTACTCCGTCGTTCTCTGCCGCTTACTCCGTCGTTCTCTATCTCGATCTAGTGACATGCCACACATGTAATCAATTGAACTTTGAGTTACCGAAGGACCTAACATTGACAGAAATAATACAATGTTTGTTTTATATTAGAAGCTCAAAAGAGAATTGGCCAACTGTAAAAATATCAATGAAGAACAATTGCAAGATTGAAAAAGAACAATTTACGAACAATCTTATAAGTCTCAGTTCTTCCTCTTCCTCGGTTTCAGATTTTGCTTGACATTCCTGGCCTCCAGAACTGCAGCAATCTAACCTTCAACGGTGGAGGAACATCTACTGGATTTCAAATCAGAAAGAACTTTCGAGTTAGCCATTTCAGTAGACGTGAGTAAGAACATGTGACTAGATGAAGTTGTGATTTTTAGGAAGAAAATTTTCATATGTATAGTGGAAGAGTTCACACAAAGAATGAATGAGGGATTTCATTGAATGTGAGATCATGAGAACCGGTGTTAATGTGAGCATTAATGTAGATGCATGAATCAAGTTGATTTCTGTAACGATGCCCAAATACATTCACGGGGAGAATAATTCCAATCACGTAGCGATGGCGTTGAATATGTAAAACGCCGAGTTTTGTGATGGTGGGATAGGTGTCGCGACCAGAAAGCCTTAATTGAAGATGTAGCAGCCTTAGAAGAAAAAAAACTCTTCTTTATATATAAAGATTGTTTAAATTAATAGTTGAATTTGACTTGTCAAACCAACCCAAAAGATTGCACATCACGTTTTATGATTTTACTAATTTCCGTTTGTGTACACTTCATTCAAAATTTTCATTCAATTAACATAACACATCTTTTGGACGAACACGTGTGGTTTTGTATAAACCAAAATAGATTTGGTTTACATAGAAAAATCTACATGTTGTTTAAAAACTACACAAAGTGTTTCTACGTGTACAAAACTTAACGAACTCGGCTTTTTTACATTAAGCATAATTCATTCAAGATATTGTGGAAACGATCGTAATTGTATGGTGAAGATTATCAAATAGGAGAACTTTGGTGTTGTATGATCCTTTCAAGAAGACACTACACTAGTGGTCACTGTTTGTTCAGTGGGAAGGTTGTTAAAAGGTAAGACACCAATAATCTACATGTATGGCCGTGAGGGGTTCACATGTGAAGGGTTAGGGTCGTTGTCTTTCAGGGCCAGCCTAGAGTCCATGGGGCGGGTAGTTCCCATGGAACAGGTTGTTACAATGAAAGTCGACTTTTGTTGTAACAATCTCCCGTGGGACCCAGCTGACGCTGCAACGCATCGACCCTAACCCCTCCCTTGTGATACAACGTGCCTTCTGGGGCCTCGGCTCACAGGTAGGTTATTAGTGCATTTGGCGTTACTCGAACCCAAGACCTCACCCTTTAACAACTCTCCCACAGAGAAACTATCACCAATTGAACTGTTAATTGTAACATCCCGAGTTGTGATATATGAAAAAGGCCTAAGAGAATTGATTTGACTACATATGTCAGCAAAGTTTACTTACCTTTTCCGTCACACATTCGTTTAGAACTCCAGGGTTAAGCGTGCTTGGGCTGGAGTAGTGAAAGGATGGGTGACCTATCGGGAAGTGATTCGCGATACCGTATAAGTGAGGCCAAAGCGCGGAAAAAGATTATGTGGTGATTGCAGGGTCAGTAAACAATGATTTCGAGGTTTGAAAATTTACACACTGACAGTTGGAACGGGATGAGGCTCACGGCCCGAGAAAGAGAACGTGGGTAGCCCATTAGCCGTGGGCGTTCGGGGCGTTATAATAACCTTGTGAAATTAAAGTAGTAAAGAATGGGTCTTCTTAGAGAAGTAATGCCTGAACATAGATGTTCTTTCTAAATATTTGTTCGGTTAATCCTAGAGAGTAGTAATTAATGGTTGGTAAGACATACATAGTTTGGATATTATCGTCTGCTCACTTGGTCATTACCAGGTTCAGAAATAGAGTAAGCTCATGGCAGAGCAAAGAAAATAAAAAGATGAAAGCACATTCGGTAGGATCAGAAAGCACTACAAAAGTGAGGTTTGCGATTTGTTTATGCGAAAAGCAAAAAACGCAGGCTATAATCTCAAAACTGTTATATATGCATATTTTTAACATATGTTTGGTCGCTTTATTGTAAGACTTGCATTGTTTGTTTATGATCCTATATAGTACTAACTAAATTCTTTGTTCCTTTTTTTTACTAAGGGAGACAGAGACCAGGTTCAAAAACAGAGTAAGCTAAATGCAGAGAAAGCTCATGACAGTGCAAAGAAAATAAAAATATGATCTGAAAGCACTAAAGTTTAGGCGAAAAGGAAATTTTAGTGGCGAGAACCCCTTATATATAAACAGTTTTGTATACATAGTTTTATTTTGTATATATAAGAGACAGATCAACGCTAACTTCCGCTGGACAAAAAACATTTTAGTGGCATAACAATGTAAATACTTTAGTAATGAAAGAGTATTTTAAAGTGGCTGAGAAAGACTTAAATAGTGACACGTCAACTGGTATTCTTGTAAATAACTTATAAAAGCAAGGTAGGTAATCTCAATGTTCCTCTATTAACATATATATATAAGGGATATATAATGTCAAAGTTGATATTTGGTACTCGCATCTTCTTTTTCTTGACACCACAAACAGATGATTTCGGAGGCTGAGATGTTGACTGGAAAAATGGGTGACACATGGGAGTGCGACTTTGGGGGTTGGATCATTGACAAAGCTTTTGTCGGAGCTACATAGGAATGCGCTTGACCGTTGATGGAGCTTTCGCCGAAGCTACTAGAAAAACAGGTGAAGAAACTTTTAGAGATTGAGAAAAGTGACCGGAGAAACATGGGAGTTGAGCTTTTGGAGACTCTATTTTCAATGGAGCTTCTGCCGGAGCAACTGTAGAAATAAGGGAATGAGCTTTTGGAAGTCAATGTATAACACGAGTATGTTAAGATTCAAGAGTAAATCTCAACTTGTTTTACGATTCAATCTCACACTAAAGAACAACCTTACAATAGCACTCAAGAATCAATTGTATTCACTCGATAACAATTGCTTCTCTTGCGAATCCTCACACACGAGAATCGCCTCAAGGTCTAAACCTCCAATGCTAAAACAATGATCACAATTCGGGTGATGAATACAAATGAATCAATTACAATACTATATAACAGTCTACAGGACTGTAACTGCCAAATACTCTAATAGCGCCAGAGTCTTTCACTTCTTTATTGACTTATATCCATAAGAAGTTCCCTCCTCTTCCACTTGTTTCAGCACTTCCTCTGCTTCCATAATCTTCTTCCCTTGTTTCTTCTTGGAGTAGTACACTTGCATCAGTGTATTAATACCCCCCCCTTCAACATTAAGCTTGTCCTCAAGCTTAAAGTCTGGAAACTCTCTGTTAAACTCCTTAGCCAATACCCAAGAGTCATCATGAAATGGTAATCCCTGCTACTTAATCAACCACTCTAACCCTCATGTCTTGTTATAACGACTAGCCAATATTGCCTCAGGTTGCACCAACACTTCTTGAAAATCATCACAAACTGGAGGCAACACAGAAACCTGATGCTTAGAACCCAACACACGCTTCAACTGAGATACATGGATAACCGGATGTATCTTTGACTCCGTCGAAAGACGCAAACGGTAAGTAGCTTTCCCGATGCCTTCTAGTATCTCATAAGGGCCAAAATACTTAGCAGACAACTTTTGTAGACTCTCCTTGCCACCGATTGTTTCATGTACGGTCTGAGTTTGAGAAACACCAGCATACCCACTTCAAAGTCAACGTCACGCCTATGCTTGTCTGCGTTGTTCTTCATCAACTGTTGTGCTTTGATCAAATGGTTCTTTGCGACCAACAATATAGCGTCCCGAGTCTTTAACATCTCTTCCAACTCGAAATTGTCTGTAGACTTCTCCTCATACCGTAACAATGCTGGAGGATCACGGCCATACAACACTTTAAAAGGAGATGTGTTGAGAGAGGTGTGATGCGACGTGTTGTATCACAGCTCAGCCCAACTCAGAAACTTAAACCAACGTCTTGGATGCGAAGAATTGAAACAGCGAAGATAAGACTCCAAAGTCCTATTAACCACCTCAGTTTGCCCGTCTGTCTGTGGGTGAAACGCAGTACTATAGCGAAGTTTGGTGCCTGCCAACCTGAACATTTCTTTCCAAAATAGGCTGAGAAAGATCCTGCCCCGATCCGAAACAATTGAGGGAGGAAACTGTGAAGAAGAATGACCTCAGAGATGAATTTCTTAGCAACATCAGAAGCTGTAAATGGGTGACTAAGTCCAATCAAATGTGCACTTTTAGACAGACGATCCACGAAAACAAAAATAACATTGATACCATGAGATGCTGGAAGACCTTCCACAAAGTCCATAGAAATGTCCTCCCATACAGCTGAAGGAATAGGAAGTGGCTCGAGTAGTCCCACTGGTGACAACGTGGATGATTTATGCACTTGACAGACCATACACTCTGCCACGTATCGCTGAACATATTTATGTAATCCTTCCCAATGAAATAGACGCTGAATGCACTTAACTGTTTTGAACACGCCAGAATGCCCGTCCAAGAGCCCATCATGATTCTCGAAAAGTATCACAGATATAAACTGAGAGGACTTAGGTATGACCAGTCTTCGTTTATACCATAGACGGCCCTCAATCACTGAGTAATTAGGATTTCCTGCTATACCAATTATAACTGTGCAATGGTGTCCATAATACTATGATCTTGATCAATATCTTGATATAAATCCTGAATTTGTATCGCATAAGGTATAGTAATGGACAGAAATGATGTTGCACTTGTAGTCTCCGGTGGACAAGACCTTCTACTCAACGCATCCACTGCTTTATTCTCGATCCCCGGTTTGTAGAGTATATCAAAATCAAAGCCCATTAGCTTAGTCAACCACTTATGATACTCCATATCCACCTCTTTTTGCTCGAGTAACTTCAGACTCTTCTGATCCGTATGGACTAAAAAGTTACGCCCCTACAAATAGTGCTTCAACTTATGTACTGCCATCACCAGAGCCATAAGCTCTCTTTCATAGACTGGTTTTTGTCTTTCATGTGGTGTCAACCCATGCTTGAAGAAGTAAATAGGTCTATGTTCCTGCATTAACACTGCACCCAAACCAAAACCCAAAGCATCTGTTTCTACGACAAACAACTTCTCGAATTATGGCAATGCCAAGACCGGAGCTGACATCATGACTTCCTTTAATCTTTCAAAAGCCTGTTGAGCCTTGTGTCCACTGGAATTTGCCTTTTGCAGTAATTGTGTCAGTGGTTTAGCTAAGACGCTATAGCCTTTGACAAACCTGCGATAATATCCTGTTAAGTGATGTAGCTTTTTATGTGTACTCTCAAATTAACAGTATGAACTACTTTTACTCTCTCAAATAAGAGGTTCAGTGTAGTACTTAGGGATCTAATCTATATGGACTCTAGGATTGCACAATAGACTCATTGTTATCGAATTAAAGCTAGACAGTATATGTTTATTAGCAAGCAGCGATTTCAGGATTGATTTGGTTTGTAAAGACTTATGGGAATATTAGACTTAGGGGAAACTCTCAGGTAAGTTAAACTATGTAGACTTAATAGATGCTAGGGGTTTGATGAAGTGCGGTTCTCGAACTCATACTCTAAGGTTTAGGAGATCACTCTCGTGATTCTCAACTCAGTGTTGATCAATGGCCACTGCGTGGAGTCGATCGACGCTGCTACTAAACGGTTACAATTTTTGGTTTGATGTGTTCTCTAAACTTCTAATTCAACTCTCGTTTGTTACTAGTTTTTTAGATAATTTAAGTTAAGTTTCAGGGTTATAGCCAGGCTCTCGCTTGCGCTATTAAATCCTATAGTCTAGGGTTGAAGTTATCAAGTTCAACTCAGCATTAAGAAAAACTTAAAAAAGAACTAAATGATTACCCTAACAATACTATGTGATCAACAAGCCATTACTACCCTCGAAGAACCCTAAATCTAACAACGAACTACTCTGACAAGATTATGAAAAACATAATAAATAACTGAATGAATTGCATAGAATAATAAGATAAGAGATAAAGAGAGTTCAAGATCGTCTATGTAAAGGTGTTCAGATCTCTCTCTCCAATCCTAAGCTCTTCTCTTCAAACAAGTAAAAACATAGCCGTCAACAATGGCTTAACAAAACATAAAATAGGTCAGAAACACGTCCAAGGATATTTGGTAATTTGTGGAGGTTTCTAGGCTTCAGTTGGTCTTGAAACAAGTCGGGTCTGTCTTCTGGTATCACCGTTGATCGACAATAAGGCTGTGCCGTCGATCGACAATAAGGCTGTGCCGTCGATCGACAGTCTTTCATCTTCTCGACAGTCTTTCATCTTCTCGACAGCTGCCTCTCGCGAGGCAGACAGACCACTCTTCAGTAAAACATGCATAAATTTAGATCTAACCTTTAGATGGATCTCAAACCAGTGGACTTGGAAAGATAACTCAAAGATCTATTCTGTGTCCAAATATCAGCTTAATCTCACCATGGGAAGGTCTCCATCCATAGCTAAACATCTGACGTGTCTGCGCAGTTCTGTACATCAAATAGCTCCAAAATCACCAAACATACATGAACCTGAAATACTCTAAAATAATACTAATTGCATATATAAAATAATATATATATATATATATATATATTGGGGGAAAAAGGTAAAAACCATGACATATCAACTCCTCTAGGCTTAACCTTTTGCTTGTCTTCAAGCAAAACAAAGGTAGTCTGTGAAAGAGGTTTGAAAAGCGGGGACTCACATAATGTATAAGTATAACTATTAACACTATTATATCGCAACCACATCAAATAATGCTAATCAAAAGTAAACTTTATATGTTATATCCTAGTATAGCAACCAAATTCATTCTACCAGCAACTCAACAAATAGTAATTTGACTCACCCCTATATTGATCTCATTTCTTTGCATAAAAAATGTGGAGGCTTTACCTTGGGAGTGTCGATCAAAGGACACATGGACTCAACTCCTACAAATCTGCATACATAGGTATAAAGTCTTTCCTGATCCCTTTCTTCCCTCTTCTCTCTGAATCTTTTTAGATCTCTAACTCATTGAACAATGATGCTGATACAATCCATCTTGCCATCTCATTTTTGATTTTTTTTTTTAATTTTTTTGGCAAAGTTGTAGGCGAATAATGGGGTCATCAGTAATATACCTACCCCTCGCTTCCAACAATGTGTGATCATTCCTTTGAATTAGAATAGTGGGGTCATCGGTAATATACATACCCCTATGCATCTCAAATCATCTCAATCTTTTCTCTTATAGATCCTGAAGAGAGAGAGAGAGAAGGAAAATCAGAATTACACAGACTAGTACCTTACAGACTTGCAGAAGGAATCCAATCCGATGTATACCAAGCCTCAAAGCAAGCAACATAGCCAATATAGGTTGGAGATCAGCTTTGGTTCTTTTAAACTTTCTTAGTAAGTGCGGTCTAATGGCAGGGTGATCTACTTTGGCCACTCTAGTAATCTCTGCAATCAACATTTCTAAGAATGGTGCTATAGTGTGGTTACTCAATAAATAAGTTCTGATCATAATCCCCTTCTTGACTCAATAAAACTATTTAAAAAAATTAATCAATAAAAGTTCAAAATAGATAGAAGGATCAGTGAACCTCCCCAAGACTTAAGAAACACTGTCCCCACTGTCATCCCGTCCGGTTTGATTAAGGAAAAAATAAATCATAAGTAAAAGGTAGAGAGAAATTCGAGGTTACCAAACTATGCAAAGCGTGTCGACCGATGGTGGTTAATGAATGTTGACCGACGGTGATTGATCCTCATCGTTGACTGATGTCGACCGATGGTGCTCATTGAACTTAATTTATTCTATTTTTTCCTTTTGATGAAAATAGAAGAAACACGAAAATTAGTAATAAATGAAAATAGAACAAAATTAAAACTTACCTAACATTGGGTTAACCTCCCACTCAGCGCTTGTTTAAGATCGTTAGCTTGACAGAAGGTGTATTTGTCAGTTGGGATTTTGCAGCTCTAGACGCATGGTCTGAGGGCGTGGGATTTCTGCTTTAGCCCAATAATATTTTACTCTCTACACATTCACTGTGAAGTCCTCGCCTTTCAAATTAACCAGGACAATCGCTCCATGAGGCGTTACTTCTTTACGGTGAAGGTTACTACCCCACGAGAATGCAATTTTCCAGGAAATAGCGACAACTGAGAGTTGTGTAATAGTTCTTGATCGTTAGGGACAAAATGCCTAGAAATGATTTTTTTTGTCGTGATAGGCTTTCGTTCTCTCTTTGTATAATTCCAAGTTCTCGTAGGTGTGATACCTGATCTCGTCCAGTTCATTCAATTGGATTAATCTCCTTTCTGCAGCGGGTTTAGCATCAAAATTTGTTGTTTTGATGGCCCATTATGCTTTGTGCGCTAGATCAACTAGGAGATGGCGCTTTTCCACGGAGTAAGTGGAATGGGGTGGTTCCTAACGGTGTTTTAAACGAGGTTTGGTAAGCCCAAAGCGCATCATCCAATTTTACAGATTAATCTTTACGGGTCGATCCTACTGTCTTTTCTAAGATTTCTTTGATCTGACGGTTGGATACTTCTACTTGTCCGCTAGTCTGAGTAGTTTTTCGAACACTTTGTTTATAAAGTGGGTACCTCTATCACTTATAACCACTCGAGGAACTCCAAATCTAGGAAAAATCATACTCTTGAAGAGTTTAACGACTACAGCAGCGTCATTTTTCGAAGTTGCTATTGCTTCAACCCATTTAGATACATTGTCTACAACGACTAATATGTATGTTTTCCCGTGTGAAGAAGGAAAATGGCCCAAAATTTTGATTACCCAGCAATCAAACACTTCAACTTCAAGTATGAAATTTTGTTCCATATCGTGTCTCATGCTGATTTTTCCTCTCCTCTGCCAGGAATCACACTGTGCTATGTAGGCTTGAGCATCTCGAAACATAGTTGGCCACCAGAATCCTGCTTGTAGAATCTTTGACACTGTCTTAAAACTAGCGAAATGCCTAGCATAATCGGATACATGACAATGATACACGATATATGGGGCTTCGCTTTCAGCAACACATCGTCTGTATATGCCGTCAGAAAAGTGTTTGTAAAGGTAGGGTTCATCTCACTGATATCTACGAATTTCCCTCATAAATTTCTTTTTGTGATATCCTTTAAAGAGTTTTGGTTCTACGTCAGCCGCAAGATAGTTTACTATATATGCATACCAGGGTCTAATAGTGGTGTTCAACGCACACCCCCCCCCCCCGGACTTAAACTTCTACCTACGGAAGAATCATTATCAGAAATCGAAGGGTTACATCTAACATTTATGTCGAGTGGAATGATGACATCGGTCGAAAACTAAGGGGTACCATCGATCGATGTTCTTTGCAGGTCGTCAATCGATTCTTCCTCATGTGTCGAGCGCACATTACCAATAAAAATTGGTTTTAATTGGTAGATTTTCTCTGTAAGTAGGAAATCATCGATAGGAATGTCATCTTTGAATCTTATTCGGGATAAGTGATATGCGACTCCATTTCTTACTCTTTTATTGTCCTAGACTTCTATGTTGAATTCTTGTAATAGGAGAAACCATCTTAAAAGTGTAGGTTTCGCATCTTTTTCGTTCATTAAGTACTTCAAGGCGGCGTGGCCGGTGTGAACAATTACTTTTGAACTGACTAGATACACTACAAAAAAATAGTCATATTGCAATAATGATATATTGTTGCAATATGCTCATATATTGTTGCAAATATGAAATTGCAATAAAATTGTAACAAAATTTAACTTCTTGCTGTTTGGATGTTGCAAATTTGTGTTTGTTGCATATACGTAGCAAAATTAACAACAAATTGAATTGTTGCTATATATGTCATATTTTTGCAATAATGTTTTATAGCATTTTTGTTGTATATTTACAACGTATTTTGTAACCATATATTGTGGCAAGTCATTGCTACGTAAAATATATAGCAAATAACATTGCAAATTTGCTCTTTTTTTTGAAATTTCGTAATATTAATGCAAAAAAAATATATATAAAAAAATGTTTTTGCTACAATTGCAATGTATGGTTGCAATTTAAAATTGTTGCAATTGAAAAATTTGCTATATAAATGATATAGCAAATGTTGTTGCAAATTTTCTTATAATTACTTTTTAATAATAAATTTGGTGCAATTTGTTTTGATGGTGACTACTATATGGTTTAATATTTTAATAAATTAATAGATATCAACTCTGTTGCATAGATTAATTGTTTTAGTATTTTGTTATAGAAACATTAGATGGATTTTTTAATATTTGCACCCAAAAAAACATTAGATGCGTTATTTTTTTACGTTATATTTATTTTATAATAAACAAAAGTCAAATAACCAATTTTATTAAATAAACTAAAATATTTAAAAAAATCAACAATGCAGTAATATAGAAAACCAGCAATAAATTAAAACTAGAAAAACTAATAAAACCTTAGAAAAATAACAAAAGCAGTCAATTTAAACTTGGTTGTTGACACCCATGGATAGAATAGCTGGACAAAGAAGTGCAATCATTTTCTCCAAGCCTTCGAGTTTGCTCAACCTTTCTTTGATGTCTTCATTTTCTTGAGAAATGTCTTGTACCATTTTCTTGAACTCATCATTTTCTAAGTGGCTTTCACTGGTTACTGGCATTTTACCATTGAGTGAAACTTCACTAAGAAGAGCTCCAAGACCAAACACACGGCCTTGTGTAGAATCAACCAACTGTAGAATATAATATATGTAAGACAAAAAAAAATCTATGAAAAAATCTAGGAAAATAAAAAGATTTTTAAGAGTATTGCATTACCTTCAAATACATTTGATTCTTTTTCTCTGAAGTTAGCTCTTCTGTGATCAGGATATCATCTTCAAGTATATGATCAGCTACATTTTTTTCAAATCCTTCACTAATTAGCCTTGCCCTTTCATCCACAAATGACCCGTCTGGTTTCTTGTGTGTCTCACGAAGAACATCAATGTAAGATGCATCTCCATTCTTTTCTTTCTACAAAACGAAATGTTAGAAAATAACATTCAAAGTAGTACAGTATGAAAACACGTGTCTTACCAATATATCTGCAACCTTAGCATATGAACGTGAGCCAGCTCGGTGTTTATGAGGTCCCAGCCCGTTTCGATCTGACATTCGACTCTTAGAAGCTTTTTTACTTTTTTCCTTAGCTTTATCTGTTCCCAGTAGGCAACCAAGTCTTTGTAGTAATCATCAAGGATCCAATATGGCTGCTTACCTCTTTCTTTTACTCGGCTGATCATATCGATCAGTTTAGTTGCAGCACATTTGCAAAACATTTTTCGCACCTCGGATTCAATCATGTGATTCCAAAAGAATTTGCTCTGAAAATATATTTATAAAAAGTAATAAGAACGCTATACATAAAACATAAATGATATGGCATAAGTATTTCTATTCCAATGGAAACATAAGACAAGATTTGTTTTGTAAATATGTAATGTTTTGTGATATACCTTAAATGTGAACCACCATCGCTCTTTTACATGTTGCGGTGTAGTTGACCAGTTTCGATATGGGCCAGGAAAATCAGATCGTATGATTGTTCTTATCTCACTAGTGATTAGGGAATCACGTTTGAACCTATAAACAAAAATAAAAATATAACGCAACTAGTACTTTAACATGAGGTTCATGTATAAAATATATGTATGTTTCTTTTTACCACAATGATCCATTAACTCTGGAAGGATTAAGAACACCTAAGACATTCATAGGTTGGTCTGCTCCATGATTTTGACCCTCATTTGCCATCTGGAGACGGTTGCTTTCAAAGAACTGCGATGCAGAAGTTTACTGGATTGTTAAAACACGTCTAAAGCTGTATACATATATACATAAAAAACAAGAAAATCTAAACCTCTCGATATTGGATATATCATATCTTTTTAGCATAATATTCTTTAAAAAAACTAAAGTGAAGCGGCAAATGAAATACAAGGAGGGAACAACATTTGACTAAAAAGTAAAAATATTCTAGTAGCTAGTTACAAGCTCATTTCTTGTGAATTATTTAATAATTTTCAAATAAAACACAAAAGTTTAGAATTTTTAATATGAAACTAGAATAACTTACGTGTGGGTTCTAGACTTTCAGTCAACAATAACTTACGTGTGGGTTCTTGAGTTCTAGACTTTCAGTCAACAAAATAAAACAGAAATAACTATGTATTTATTTCGTTAAAACAACCAAAACTGAATTTACAATTGCAAAGTTCAAACCGTTAAAAAAATTAAACAAAGTCATCTTCTGAAAATCATGCTTGAAAAGAGAATAAAAAACTATAAGTTGAGTCATAAAAGAGTCAGGACCACAGGTCTGTTCCCTACATAACCATGAAACAAAAGAACATAGTTTGCAAAGAGTAGAAGTTGAGGAGTTCTCACCGATAGAGAAGATTTACATCTGTACATGCATGTCGTCCTCATATGTAAACAGTAGAAGCCCGAGGAGGAAGAAGAGAAGAAGAACCCATCGTCAAAGCTCGGATGTGTTGTCGGTTCAGCTTCTCTGCTGCAGATGGAAGACCGGGAAGACCGAGAGCACCATCCAAGCTTGAACTGCTATCGCCGGAGCTCCATCTGTTGTGGCTGTGAAGATCGGAGCTCCATCTGTTGTGGCTGTGAAGATCGCCTCCAGATAGCCATCGCCACTCTTTATCTCTCTCTTCTTTTTTTTAGGTGAAGAAACAAAGAAAGCATATGGTCACGGGTCCTTAATATTAATTTTTCTGTTGTGCAGAGTCCTAATAGATGCTACTTCCCCTGTATATCT
Organism: Moricandia arvensis; assembly: GCA_905132765.1. Taxonomy (NCBI): domain Eukaryota; kingdom Viridiplantae; phylum Streptophyta; class Magnoliopsida; order Brassicales; family Brassicaceae; genus Moricandia; species Moricandia arvensis. The sequence goes on from CAJHQP010003276.1 coordinate 58,504, forward strand.
GTCAACACTAGAAGACGGTAAAATTGTGAGGAGCCTTGAAGGTTTACCTTCAGAAGGACCAGTTCTGTACGTTAGCTATCACATGTTAATGGGACTTGAGCTAGGTCCAATGGTAACTCAAGTCTTGAAAGAGAGAAGCATTCACATGCGTGGTTTGGTACATCCACTGCTTTTTCTAAACGGCAAAGATGCGTTAGTGGACCCACAGTTGTTTGATAAATATAAGATAATGGGTGGAGTTCCTGTCTCTAACTTCAATATCTTCAAACTACTGTGCTCAAAGTCTCATGTGCTTTTGTATCTTGGAGGTGTCCGTGAAGCTTTGCACAGAAAGGTTAAAATTATAAATGTGAGTATTACAAACAATTTGTCAAGTTTTCAAACCTTGATAAGTTAATGAAATTAGAAATAAATTTGACAAATTCCAAGCGCGAGACAGTTTACATAATAAAAAGATGAATGAGCTGGTAAGTGTTTCAAAAGAAAAAAAAAATCTGGTAATAATCAAGATGTCAAGGTAACAAACTAAAGAACAAAAAGAGGATTTGTCATCTCTTCGTTGCAGTTTCACGTCTTGACGTCTCAGCAGTCTGAACTGTCTTCTGTTGATTGAGAATCTTCAGATACTACATCATCTTGTTCTGAGTCTAGTTCCTCATCAAGAACATCGTGCAGGTTGACAAACTGTTCTTGTTGGTCAGCTAAACCATCGACTGTGATAAATGGATCAGCCACAATCACTGTATTATCACTCTCATACTGTAAAGGACTCTGATCCAATTCTTCACTGCATATAATTTTTCCCCTTGGTTGCATTTTCATTGTAGCGCACCAATCACTGTTCCTTTGGCTTAGACGAGGGTATGATATATAACACACTTGGTCAGCTTGACTAGCAAAAATAAATGGATCATATTTTCCGTATCGTCTAGAGCGATTAACATCAACGATCCCAGATCTGTTTATGCGTACACCTTTATCCATTGTTGAGTCATACCAATCACATCTGAAAAGAACAATTCTAAGACCAACAACTCCTGGATAATACAGCTCAAATATTTGTCTTATGATTCCATAACATTCAGATTCTCCATTTGAATCTGATGTTCCTTTCACACAAACACCAAAGTTGGACGTACTGCGATCTTTTCCATGATCGAGCGTGTGGAAGATATATCCTCGACAAAAGTACATTGGCCAAGAGGTTACTTTAGTTGCCGGTCCGTGTACCAAGTCATGCAACCATAACGGATATATACTTTGGTTATTGTCAGCTACAATCTGAGAAATAGAATAATTGTAGTAAGTAATGTACTTTATTTTGTTAGATATTGCTAGATGTCAGTTTAATACTTACATGTTTTTCTAACCATGATCCAAACTGACGTTCTTTTAAATTAAACAACTGAGCCTCATTTGTGGTGGGATACGTCTTTTTTATGTCTTCTTCAAATAATCTGTGTACAAAATTTACAGTGTATTATGAAAAATAACAATCTTAAGACTAATATTAAATTTAAGATAAACTTACTTTTCAAAGGGTTGTAGATAACTACAATTTAGAAGAACGTATGAATGTGCACGTTGATAATCTTTTGAGTCCAACCAAACATCCAAAGATTTTCCACTGCCTCTTCCACTTTGTAAAAATATTTCAGAAATATCTTGAAATAAATTGTTATGTACGCCACCTCCATCATCATTGCGAGAGTCATTGCGACTTTTAGTCTGAATATTAGCTTCAAAGTAGTATGAGCAAAAATCTGAAATTTCCTCGTTAACATATTGTTCTACGATGGATCCTTCAATTTTAGCTTTATTTTTTGCCTTCCTCTTCAAATGATACATATATCGTTCAAACACATAATCCATCGAAATTGGACTGGACCACCTAGTTTTGCCTCATGAGGGAGATGAACGCTCAAGTGCTCCATCACATCAAAAAAAGATGGTGGAAATATTTTCTCCAAGTTACACATGATAATAGCGATATTACTACTTAATATCTCCACACAATCTTTGTCCAAGGTTCGTGCACATAGATCACGAAAAAATAAACTTATACCTGTAAAAAAAATCATCAATATATTTTTGTATTTCATCACTTATGCTAGAAGAATTATATGTATAAAGAATAAATACCCGATAATGCTTGATGGATGTTGCTAGGTAATAATTCCGCAAAAGCTATTGGAAGTAATCTTTGCATAAAAACATGACAGTCATGACTCTTCATTCCAGAAAGCTTTCCTCCATTAAAATCAACCGAAGAAGCTAGATTCGACGAATAACCATCAGAAAATTTAACTTCCTTTTTCAACCAATTAAATAGACACGTCTTGGACTCATGAGATAATGTAAATAATGGAACTGGAGCTTTTCCCTCATTAGTCATATGCAGGTCCTTCCGATTGCAAATATCAGCCAAATCAAGACGAGATTTAACATTGTCTTTTGTTTTCCCTTGAACATTCAGCACTGTATTGATGATATTATCAAAAAAATTCTTCTCGATATGCATGACATCAAGATTATGACGAAGAAGAAGATGTTTCCAATAAGGTAACTCCCAAAATATACTCTGCTTATGCCAATTATGTTTCTCACCGTATCCCGCTATTTTTGGATGTCCTCCTCCTCCACAGTTAGCAGTCTTTGGTAAACCCATCACATGATCATTCCATAAAGCTTCCCCTGAATATATTGTTGGTGGATCATAATCAACTACTTTATTTTTTCGGAAGTTTTTCTTGTTACGGCGTAGAGTATGATCTTTTGGAAGAAAACGTCGGTGACAATCAAACCAACATGTTTTCCTTCCATGCTTCAGCCAAAAAGCTTCAGTATCGTCCATACAATAAGGACATGCCAAACGACCATGAGTTGTCCATCCAGATAACATAGCATAAGCGGGAAAATCACTGATAGTCCATAGAAGCATAGCTCGTAATGTGAAGTTCTGCTACAGCGATACATCATATGACTCAACTCCATCACTCCATAAACCATTAAGCTCCTCTATGAGAGGCTGTAAAAACACATCTAAACTCCTTTTTGGATGGTTTGGACCAGGAATTAATATTGTGAGAAACATAAACTCACGTTTCATACACATGTCAGGTGGTAGATTATATGGAGTAAGAATGACCGGCCACAACGAATAATTTCGACCAGACATACCAAAAGGATTAAATCCATCTGTGCATAAACCAATATAGACATTTCTAGATTCATTGGCAAAATCAGGATATACTTGGTTAAAGTGTTTCCATGCTTCACCATCTGATGGATGACTCATTACATTACTAGCCTGAGTTGAATAATGCTCTTTGTGCCATCTCATATGTGAAGCTGTCTTCTTCGACTGATATAATCTTTTCAGTCTGTCAGCTATTGGCAGATAAAACATTTGTCGAAAAGGAACTTGTTTTCTTCTAGGTTTTGCACTTTTGAATCTGGCAGTTCCACAAAATTTACAGCCTTCTAGGTCTGCGTCGTTTTTCCAGAAGATCATACAATTATTCTGACACACATCTATCTTTTTGTAAGGCAGCCCCAATGATCGCATCAGTTTCTTTGTGTCGTAGTATGAAGCAGTGGCAGTGTTATCTGCAGGCATGTAGTCTTTCAACATTTGAGCAATATAATCCATGCACTTCTCAGACAAATTATAATCTGTTTTTAGAGTCATACATCGAGCCGCCAATGACAATTGTGAATGTCCTTCTCGGCATCCATCATATATTGGATTTTGGCTTGCATTTAACAGACTGAAAATTTTTTTGGCTTCTTCATTGGGATCTTCTTCAATACTTACATGAGAGGATGTATGATCATTGAAGGCATCACTTATCATCTCAAATAAAGAGTTTTGAGTTTGCATGGAAACATCTATTGGCGTGTTTGTATTTTCCTGAGCATGTTGCGGGTGATTGTCAACTCCATAGTCTTCTCCATGTGCAACCCAAACAAGATAATTAGCCATAAACCCTCTGTTATATAAATGGCCAACCACTGTTTGCTCATCAAGAAATTTTCTATTCTCACACTTGATGCACGGACAGAATATTTTCTGCTTTTGAGTAAATAAAACATGGTTTTTAGCAATAGCCATGAAATCTTTCAATCCTTCTGTAAATGCATTCGAGACTTGATTGGTATTGGGATCAATTCTTGCATACATCCATTGCCTCATAGCATGATTAGCATTACTCGAAGACATTTAGAAATTCAAAAAATCTACAACCAACCAATATAGAACTTGAATAAATCATTAACTCAATGCATAAGTACATATACCATGAACGTTTCTAAAAAATACTTACCTCAGTTTTGCTTTTCAATAATTTATTTGGTATCAACAGATTCCCGAATGGCACCTGTATCACGAAGTCAACAAGTAGACATTAGTTTTCGAGCCGTAAAAAGTTGTCTAGATTTAGATTTCTGAGACTATAGTTGAATAGCATAAATAAAGATATACATATATCAATATCAGATTCATCATACCGAGTGTGAGAAGAATAGTATGACAAGTAGATGTAAGTGTTCGGAGCCGAATCAAAGTAGAAACAGCAATAAATTGTATCTGTTTTCACAGAGGTTAAACAAATAATTTAAAACTCAATCCTTATAAGATTTAAACTACAAAACTAATAAGGACAGAGAGAAACATAATAGATAAGAAGATGCAGGGAGTTAATTTACTTAAGGGAGATAAATCAGAGGATTTGGAGAGAGATTACGACAGGAAATCTAATGTTTCTGTTGTGCTGCTCTGTTATGTGTATGCTCTGTTTCATGAAAAAGAAAAGGTCGTTAAGTTATTTGGTTGGAGCTAAAAAGTGGAGAGAGAGAGATCATGTGGTATGTTGATAAAGAGATAAAAAAAAATTCTCACTTGATGATTTGGAAGAAGGTACGTATCTTTTTCTTTTAAGCTAAGGTACGTATATATAGTCTTTTGTTTTCTAAACATTATCAATTCTATTTTCCTTTTTTTTCATGATAAAGATTAACTAATCTAATGGAAAAAATAAGAAGATAAAGATGGATATGTGTTGAGAAAAGAAGAAGTAATAACAAAGCAACACAATAGGCGATTATTTAAAAACCACCACCAAACTCGTTTCTTCAACGGAGATTCCCGTTGCCGGCGGCTCGGCGGTGGAATTTCCTGTTTTTTTCTTTTAGTTAGAGTTAGTTTAGTAATCAAACCAATTCATGATGAATTGGACAGGTGATTATTTAAAAACCACCACCAAACTCATTTCTTCACCGGAGATTCCCGTTGCCGGCGGCTTCGGCGGTGGAGATTCTCGTTGCCGGCGGCTTCTCCCGACAGGAGTGTTATTCTCCGGTGTTGAAATTCCAAGTATTGTGGAGTTACAGTATCGATGGGCTTTCCTTGCACATTTTGCAAGTTGATATAATCATTCGAGGATCTCTCCTTGTGCAAACAAGGAATCGACAAAAAAAAACTCCATGGCCAGGGGACTTCAAGAGATGGGTTCGTGTTATCCACTCAAAGTTGAAGACATGGTATATAATCATGTGATGTTGATGGTTAAGAATAAATACAGAGGAATGAAGGGAGAAGAGTACGACTTAAAGCAAGGAGTCTGAAGTTATTGCTTTATATTGGTCTCAAAGCAATATAAACAGTCACATTTTTTGCCACATATTTTTTTATATATATTTTTTGCAAATTAGCAATAATTCAAAAGTGGTGAAAGTTTCTTGCGAAATTTGCAAAATATTTGTTTATGTTGCAAGAGGTTGCAATTTAGTAACGGAAACATGCAACGTCTGTTATAGTTGTTATTTTGCAATAAATTTGTGATGAAATTGTAACAAATATTCATTATTGCAAAAAAATTGCAATAATCATAGCAAATTATTAACAAAAATGGACGTTGCAATTTTTCTGTTGCAATAGAGCTATTTTCTTGTAGTGAACCACTATGAAATCCATATTCTCTAGAAAAACAAAGACAACAAAGATTTCAAACTTCTTTGATCATCATCCTATATCAGTTCACGATGCAACTATGCATTAAAATAATTTCATAATTTTTGAAAATTGCTCGAAGTTTGTAGGTTAATCCCTACAAAAATATTGAGTTTTTCGGTAAATTCTCTATATACTGAATTTTATACTCTCTAGTGTTGTTTAATTTTTTCTAACCACATTTTTAATTTATATTGATGTATGCAAAACCTTTATTCATCGTACATGGACTTCATTTCTAAAATTTTAACAATTAATTTAATAAAATTTCATATAGTATCTAAATCAATAGACTAACCACTATGAAATCTCTATTCTCTAGAAAAACAGAGACAACAAAGGTTTCAAATCTCTTTGACCATCATCGTATATCAGATCAAGATGCAACTATGCATTAAAAAATAATTTCATTATTTTTTGAAAATTTCTCAAAATATGTAGGTTAACCTATACGAAAATATTGAGTTTTTCGGTAAATTCTTTATATACTGAATTTTATCCTCTCTAGTGTTGTTTAATTTTTTCTAACCACATTCTAAATTTATATAGATGTATGCAAAACTTTTATTCATCGTACGTGGACATCGTTTCTAAAATTTTAATTTAATAAAACTTCATATACTATCTAAATCAATGGACTAACCACTATGAAAGCTCTATGCTTTGAAAAACAGAGACAACAAAGGTTTCGAACCTCTTTGATCATCATCCTATATCAGTTCACGATGAAACTATGCATTAAAAATAATTTCATATTTATTTGAAAATCTCTCGAAATTTGTAGGTTAACTAACCCCTATGAAGATATTGAGTTTTTCGGTAAATTCTCTATATACAGAATTTTATCCTCTCTAGTGTTGTTTAAATTTTTCTAACCACAATCTAAATTTATTTTGATGTATGCAAAACTTTTATTCATCGTACATGGGCTTCATTTCTAAAATTTTAACAATTAATTTAATAAAATTTCATATAGTATCTAAATCAATAGATTAACTACTATGAAATCTCTATTCTCTAGAAAAACAGAGACAACAAAGGTTTCAAACCTCTTTGACCATCATCCTACATCAGATCAAGATGCAACTATGCATTAAAAAATAATTTCATTATTTTTTGAAAATTTCTCAAAATTTGTAGGTTAACCCCTACGAAAATGTTGAGTTTTCGGTAAATTCTCTATATACTGAATTTTATCCTCTTTAGTGTTGTTTAAATTTTTCTAACCACATTCTAAATTAATATTGATGTATGCAAAACTTTTATTCATCTTACATGGACATCGTTTCTAAAATTTGAGCAATTAATTTAATAAAACTTCATATACTATCTAAATCAATGGACTAACCACTTTGAAATCTTTATTCTCTAGAAAACAGAGACAACAAAGGTTTCAAAACTCTTTGATCATCATCTTATATCAGCTCACGATACAACTATGCATTAAAAAATAATTTCATATCTTTTTGAAAATTTCTCGAAATTTGTAGGTTAACCCCTACGAAAATATTGAGTTTTTTGGTAAATTCTCTATATACTAAATTTTATCTTCTCTAGTGTTGTTTAAATTTTTCTAACCACATTCTAAATTTATTTTGATGTATGCAAAACTTTTATTCATCGTACATGGACACCGTTTCTAAAATTTTAACAATTAATTTAATAAAATTTCATATAGTATCTAAATCAATGGGCTAACCACTATGAAATCTCTATTCTCTAAAAAACAGAGACATCAAAGATTTCAAACTTCTTTGACCATCATCTTATATTAGTTCATGATGCAACTAAGAATTAAAAAATAATTTCTTATTTTTTTGAAAATTTCTCCAAAATTTGTAGGTTAACAACCCCTACGAAAATATTGAGTTTTTCGGTAAATTTTCTATATATTGAATTTTATCGTCTTTAGTGTTGTTTAAATTTTTCTAACCACATTCTAAATTCATATTGATGTATGAAAAAAATTTATTCATCGTACATTGACATCGTTTCGAAAATTTGAACAATTAATTTAATAAAACTTCATATACTATCTAAATCAATGGACTAACCACTATGAAATCTTTATTCTCTAGAAAAACAGAGACAACAAAGGTTTCAAAACTCTTTGATCATCATCTTATATCAGTTTACGATGCAACTATGCATTAAAAAATAATTTCATATTTTTTTGAAAATTTCTCGAAATTTGTAGGTTAAACCCCCTACGAAAATATTGAGTTTTTCGGTAAATTCTCTCTATATTGAATTTTATCCTCTCTAGTGTTGTTTAAATTTTTCTAACCACATTCTAAATTTATTTTGATGTATGCAAAACTTTTATTCATCGTACATGGACATCGTTTCTAAAACTTTAACAATTAATTTAATAAAATTTCAAATAGTATCTAAATCAATGGGCTAACCACTATGAAATCTCTATTCTCTAGAAAAACAGAGACAACAAAGATTTCAAACCTCTTTGACCATCATCCTATATTAGTTCACGATGCAACTATGCATTAAAAAATAATTTCTTATTTTTTTGAAAATTTCTCCAAAATTTATAGGTTAACCCCTACGAAAATATTGAGTTTTTTGGTAAATTCTCTATATATTGAATTTTATCGTCTTTAGTGTTGTTTAAATTTTTCTAACCACATTCAAAATTCATATTGATGTATGAAATTTTTTATTCATCGTACGTGGACATCGTTTCTAAATATGTAATAATTAATTTAATAAAACTTCATATACTATCTAAATCAATAGACTAACCACTATGAAATCTATATTCTCTTGAAAAATAGAGACAACAAAGGTTTCAAACTTCTTTGATCATCATCCTATATCAGTTCACGATGCGACTATGCATTAAAAATAATTTCATAATTTTTGAAAATTTCTCGAAATTTGTAGGTTAATCCCTACAAAAATATTGAGTTTTTCGGTAAATTCTCTATATACTGAATTTTATACTCTCTAGTGTTGTTTAATTTTTTCTAACCACATTTTTAATTTATATTGATGTATGCAAAACTTTTATTCATCATACATGGACTTCATTTCTAAAATTTTAACAATTAATTTAATAAAATTTCATATAGTATCTAAATCAATAGACTAACCACAACGAAATCTCTATTCTCTAGAAAAACAAAGACAACAAAGGTTTCAAATCTCTTTGACCATCATCCTATATCAGATCAAGATGCAACTATGCATTAAAAAATAATTTCATTATTTTTTGAAAATTTCTCAAAATATGTAGGTTAACATATACGAAAATATTGAGTTTTTCGGTAAATTCTTTATATACTGAATTTTATCCTCTCTAGTGTTGTTTAATTTTTTATAACCACGTTCTAAATTTATATAGATTTATGCAAAAATTTTATTCATCGTACGTGGACATCGTTTCTAAAATTTTAATTTAATAAAACTTCATATACTATCTAATCAATGGACTAACCACTATGAAATCTCTATTCTCGGGAAAAACAGAGACAATAAAGGTTTCAAATCTCGTTGATCATCATCATATATCAGTTCACGATGAAACTATGCATTAAAAAATTAATTTCTATTTTTTTGAAAATTTCTCGAAATTTGTAGGTTAACAACCCCTATGACGATATTGGGTTTTTTGGTAAATTCTCTATATAATGAATTTTATCCTCTCTAGTGTTGTTTAATTTTTTCTAACCACATTCTAAATTTATATTGATTTATTCAAAACATTTATTCATCGTACATGGACATCGTTTCAAGATTTAACAATTAATTTAATAAAACTTCATATACTATCTAGATCAATGGACTAACCACTATGAAATCTCTATTCTCTAGAAAAACAGAGACAAAAAAGGTTTCAAACATATTTGATCATCATCCTATATAAGTTCACGATGCAACTATGCATTAAAAATAATGTCATATTTTTTTGAAAATTTCTCAAAATTTGTAGGTTAACCCCTACGAAAATATTGAGTTTTCGCTAAATTCTCTATATACTCAATTTTATCTTCTTTAGTGTTATTTAAATTTTTCTAACCACATTCTAAATTAATATTGATGTATGCAAAACTTTTATTCATCTTCCATGGACATCGTTTCTCAAATTTGAGCAATTAATTTAATAAAACTTCATATACTATCTAAATCAATGGACTAACCACTATGAAATATTTATTCTCTAGAAAAACAGAGACAACAAAGGTTTCAAACCTCTTTGATCATCATCTTATATCAGTTCACGATGCAACTATGTATTAAAAACTAATTTCATATTTTTTTGAAAATTTCTCGAAATTTGTAGGTTAATCCCTACGAAAATATTAAGTTTTTCGGTAAATTCTCTATATATTGAATTTTATCCTCTCTAGTGTTGTTTAATTTTTTCTAACCACATTCTAAATTTATATTGATGTATGCAAAAAATTTATTCATCGTACATGGACATCGTTTCTAAAATTTTAACAATTAATTTAATAAAATTTCATATAGTATCTAAATCAATGGACTAACCACTATGAAATCTCTATTCTCTAGAAAAACAGAGACAACAAAGATTTCAAACCTCTTTAACCATCATCTTATATTTGTTCATGATGCAACTATGCATTAAAAATAATTTCATATTTTTTAAAAAATTTCTCATAATTTGTAGGTTAACCCCTACGAAAATATTGAGTTTCGGCGAATTCTCTATATATTGAATTTTATCATCTTTAGTGTTGTTTAAATATTTCTAACCACATTCTAAATTCATATTGATGTATGAAAAAATTTTATTCATCGTACATGGACATCGTTTCTAAAAATGTAATAATTAATTTAATAAAGCTTCATATACTATCTAAATAAATGGACTAACCACTATGAAATTTCTATTCTCTAGAAAAACAGAGACAACAAAGGTTTCAAACCTCTTTGATCATCATCCTATATCAGTTCACGATGCAACTATGCATTTAAAATAATTTCATAATTTTTGAAAATTTCTCGAAATTTGTAGGTTAACCCGTACGAAAATATTGAGTTTTTCGGTAAATTCTCTATAGACTGAATTTTATCCTCTCTAGTGTTGTTTAATTTTTTCTAACCACATTTTTAATTTATATTGATTTATGCAAAACTTTTATTCATCGTAAATGGACATCATTTCTAAAATTTTAATAATTAATTTAATAAAATTTTATATAATATCTAAATCAATAGACTAATGAAATCTCTATTCTCTAGATAAACAGAGACAACAAAGGTTTCAAACCTCTTTGACCATCATACTATATCAGATCAAGATGCAGCTATGCATTATAAAATAATTTCATATTTTTTTGAAAATTTCTCAAAATGTGTAGGTTAACCTATACGAAAATATTGAGTTTTCGGTAAATTCTCTATATACTGAATTTTATCCTCTCTAGTGTTGTTTAATTTTTTCTAACCACATTCTAAATTTATATAGATGTATGCAAAACTTTTATTCATCGTACATGGACATCGTTTCTAAAATTTTTATTTAATAAAACTTCACATACTATCTAAATCAATGGACTAACCACTATGAAATCTCTATTCTCTCGAAAAACAGAGACAACACATGTTTCAAACCTCTTTGATCATCATCCTATATCAGTTCACGATGCAACTATGCATTAAAAAATAATTTCATATTTTTTTGAA
>CAJHQP010003277.1:0-70171 GCA_905132765.1 Moricandia arvensis
TTTGTATATAAAGGGGCAAGGCCTCATTGTAAAATTCATTCAGAAACTTAATGAGAAAATACTTCCTAAAGCTCTAACTTCTCTCTAGAAAACGTCCATAACTCTTTCTAAGTACTGATCAGTTTGTCCAAAAGGCTAACTTAGCAAAACACAAGAGTGAAAGGTGTTAATGCCGCACGTCTTGATTGATGCGCGAAACCAGTCCGTGACATCTTTTTTTTTGGCTCAACAACAACTTATATTATCCAAATAGGTTCAAACCTACAACATTGTTCATACCCATTGTAGGCATATCACCCTCTAATACATATTTTAACCAACTTGGCTTCAACGAATACAACTTGGGAACATGATTCAAAAATGAAAAAGCTTCCTTCGCTATTCTATCCGCCGCTTTGTTACCTTCTCGTGAGTAGTACTTGACACTGTAACTCGGATTCAGGGAGAGAGAATGAGCTATCTCTTGGATGATTGGTTTCAATTTAGGCCAAACTGCTTCATTCCCTGCAATAATCTTTGCGAGCATCAAAGAGTCTGTCTCAAAGAGAACTTGCTTGTATCCAAACCGCTGCATAGATTGAATTGCCCACTTGAGCGCTGAGGCTTCAGTCTCTAGCGGAGAGCCTACTCCCTGAATCTTTTGAGCTCCCGCCCACAACAAATTCCCCGCTTGGTTCCGTAGTATCTAGCCAGTGCCTTGGGTTTGGCTATCTTTGCTCCATGCTCCATCTCTATTACATTTGAGCATTCCTTGCACTGGTGGCTTCCATCTAACTGCGCGTTTGTTGTCTGTGGTTGATTGCACCTCTGTATTTTTCACCTCCTTTGCTTCCACCTCCTTTCTTTTATTCCATTCCTTCATTTCCTCCTTGGCTTTCTCTACTGTGTCTTCAGCCGTATAATCAATGCCTTGGAAGATAAACACATTTCTGTTTTTCCAGAGGCGCCATAATAGCCAAGGTATCAGGTCTGCATGCACCTCTTCGTGGCGATATTTTTCCTGCACACTCAAAACACGGCATATGTTCGAGTAGAGAGAATCAGACATGATACCATCCGGGGATCGTGAATGGGGGAGGTGGCCCAAACTAGTCGTGCGTAAGGACATTGGAACAGAATGTGGTTGGCTGTCTCCCCCTCCATTGTGCATCTCATGCATCTACCATCTTTTGATATGTGCCTTTTTCGCATTGTTTCAGCTGTAGGTAGCGCGTCACTGAGACATCTCCACATGAAGTGGTGGACTTTTGGGCTAGTGTTCTGTTCCCAAATCTTCTGGTAGAGGCCATCTAGGCTAGGTTGATCCGTCACTGTCTCTCTCGCTGCGACTTCTATGATGTTCTTTTGAACCCAGTAACCGGATTTGACTGAGTAATGCCTTGTCTTTGTGTATTCCCAGCTGTAGGTGTCTTCTCCTCTCTCTCCTTTCGGGTTTATGAGGCTTATTTTTTGTTGAACTGCTGGAGGGAAGAGGGTTCTGAGCATTTCTGTGTTCCATTCATTTCCGGAGGGTAGCATCAAGTCTCTCACTGTCATGTTTTGTGAAAACAGATGTCGATGGGAGGCTGTGATGAGTGTTGTGGAGGTTATGGGTTATGCCGGTTTGCTACCCAACCAGCTGTCTGTCCAGATGTTTGTTGCTTTCCCATTACCAACTATCACTTTGGCACCCTTCTTAATCAATCCATGTGCTTCTTGGATGCTTCTCCAAGCGTAAGAGGGGCGAGATCCAATGGGGGCGTTCAGGGGATCAAAGGAGCGGAAATAACGGCTTTTGAAAACCCTGGCTAGGAGGGAGTCAGGGTTGGTGATCATACCCCAGAGTTGCTTCCCTAAGAGTGCAATGTTGAAAGCTTCCAAGTCCCTAAAACCGAGCCCACCTTTGTCCTTTGAGGAACTTAAAAAATCCCAACTCTTCCAATGCATTCCTCGGGAGTCTTTGTTGGTTTTCCACCAGAAATCCGCCATCAGGGAGACAATTTTCTTGCAGATTGTCTTCGGAATGAGGAAGCATGACATGGTGTAAGTTGGGAGGGCAAGGGCTACCGCCTTGAGGAGTACCTCTTTACCTCCAGGAGACAGGAATTTGTTTTGCCACCCTCCGATCTTTTGCTCCAGTTTCTCTTTGAGGTATGATAAGATGGTGACTTTTGATCTTCCAAAAGCCTCGGGTAACCCTAGATAAATGCCCTCACCTCCTCCTTGATTCATTCCTAGCTTCTGTTTTATAGCTTCTCTCCTATTTGTTGGTATGTTTTTCCCAAAATAGATGCTAGATTTCTGATTGTTGATGCGTTGACCTGATGCTAGGCTGTACTCCTGGAGAATTCCGGTTAGACAGTCCAGATCCTCGTCGGTATGCTTGTAATAAAACATACTATCATCCGCATAGAGTAAATGGGAGATTGTTGGAGCGTCTCTTGCTACTTGTAAACCCGAGATGTCTGCGTTGCTTTCAGCTCGGGCCAGCTTTTGTACGAGCATTTCGGTGCATATCACAAAAAGGTAAGGGGATAGGGGATCCCCTTGCCTTATTCCCCTTGTAGGTTTGATATTCCCGAACGGACTTCCATTAATGAGTACCTGATACTGGACTGAGGCGACACATTCCATAACGAGGTTGCACCATGCTACCGAGAATCCAAGTGCCTGCATTGCTTGTCTCAAGAAAGTCCATTCGACCCGGTCGAAAGCTTTTGATAGATCTGTCTTCACCGCGATGAACTCTCGGGTGCAACTGTTGTTGGAGTTTAGGGCGTGTAAGAGCTCGTGTGCCACCAGGATGTTGTCAGAGATGAGTATGTCTTCTACGAAAGCTGCTTGCGTTTCTGTGATTATCCAGGGTAGAACCTTCTTTAAACGTTTACTGAGCAGCTTAGAGACAAACTTGTAAGCCACGTTACAAAGGCTTATAGGGCGAAAATCGGCAAGCTTCTTTGCTTCTATCTTTTTAGGAATTAGACAGATATTTGTCTTGTTGATTCCTTCTTCGAGATTGCCGGTAATGAAGAAATTTTTGACGATCTCGACGAGGTCATCTCCCATTGTGTCCCAGAATTGTTGGAATAGGAACCCATTCATGCCATCAGGGCTTGGGCACTTGTTTGGGTTTATGTCGAAGACCGCAGCTCTTACTTCTTCTCTGGTGATTGGTGCCATCAGCTGTTGGTTTTGTTCATCTGAGACAATCGAGGGGATGTCAAACCAGCCATCTAGGTTGATACCAACATCTTCTGAGGAGTACAAAAGTTTAAAGTGCTGTTCTGCTACTCTTCCCAGGTCCTCTTCATCGAACCACTCTGATCCTTCCTCGTCTATGAGGCTGTGAATTTTATTTTGGGCTCTGCGGTTCTTGGTTACGGCATGGAAAAACTTTGTGTTGTGATCTCCTGATCTGAGCCAGTTGAGTCGGCTCTTTTGTCTCCAGAAGATCTCCTCGTTGTGATATTCTGCATTCAAGGCTTCTCTTAGGTCACTTAATTCTTCTCTGTTTGTAGCCCTAGATGCTATATCAATCTTGGAGTGTAGGTCCTGGATCCGGATGGCGGAATTTGGCTTTGCGAATCTCTTCCAGGTTGAGATAGCTTTTCTGCAGGATGCTATCTTTCCTAGAAGGTTCCCTTGTCCTGAGCTTTGGTTCTTCCAAGATTGTGTAACTGTGTTGGAGAAGCCTTCACGCTGGATCCATCGATGGTCATATTTGAATGTGGCTCGTCTCCTCTAGATTTGTTCCACCAGGTCAAAACTGGGCTATGATCTGAGCAGACTTTTTGGAGATAGGCGGCTGAGGCTTTTGGGAACATATCGGACCAAGCTTGGTTCCCCACGGTTCTATCTAGCCTGCATTGCACTGTACCAGTCCGTGACATCTTGTTGACTTCATTGCCAACAGAAATAATTGGAATGGCTTAAATAACTGAAAAGATATATACCTTTTTGAGGTTGCGGAGATAAAGTGTTAAATTATAAATCAAAAATTCAAAAAGTAAATTTACATCAAATAAAATAAAATAAAAAGTTAACTAAAAACAATAAACAAAATTTGTGTGGTTGTTCATACGAAATAGTGTGAATCGAAGATGTTTTTTTTTTGCACTAATCGAGGATGTTTTTTTCAAATGGAATAGCAGGAGAGAACATGCTAAAACTTTATCCTCTAGAGATGAGTAATAATTTCCTTTATACATGAACCTTCAAAATGGCTTATGGTGTGTCTAAAGTTGTGATTTTCCAATGGATTGAGAAAACCAAAATATAACCTAACTTAAAAAAAAAAAACAATTCCTAGTTTCTAGTACTAACTATAATAATTTCATAAGTATTTAAGAAAAGTAATAGGGCAAATCTCTCATATAACACCTTTTGAAGTTTTTGTCACAAAAATAAATTTCAAAAACAAAAATGACCAAACTAGACCTTTTTATTTTTTTAAAATTAATATTTTTTATTTAATTTTTCAATTTTAAACCTCACCCCCAAAACCCTACCCCATAACTCTAAACCCTAAGTCTAAATTAGTTAACCCAAGGGGTATAAACGTGTATTTACCCCCAAAATCCCACCCCAAAAAGGTTATTTTTGTCATTTTTTCATTTAAAATTTATTTTTGTGACAAAAAAATTTTTAGGTCTATCTTAGGGTATTTTTCAAAGTAAAATGGAAGGAGTAATTTTATCTAAAACAAAGTACAAACCAAGGTCACTGGCCTTTTTGATTAGTCAGTCAACTGGTTGAATGAGACCAATCAAGGTCCCTTGTGGGAGACGCATTCTCCAATCTCCATCGTCTTCAGCAACTAACTCTTCACGCATTGATACTTTTAATATAAATATTGACTGACTAATTCTTTAAGGATCCAGCTTATGAATCCTCCAAAAGCACATGTACATTCATTTATAAATGTATAGACATACAAGATAAAATCACACATATATATATATCCAAAATCAATGGCATAAAATCTCCCAGGAAGTTTAATTAATGCATTGAGCGAAAGGTTATATCAGGCCAACTAATAACATTAAGTAAAATATCCAATTTTTATTTTATAACTTCTCCTTAGCTTCATAATACTTGTGCTAAACAAAACAAACCAACAACCTTCAAAGCCATCCAAGAGTCCGAATCCGCCTTCTCACGACAACATTTCCATCCTGATCATCAAACAAATCATAAGTAGGAGATGTTCACAACTTTGTTCAAAAAAGATCATGAAGCATGTAAGGTATCTTACCAAGTAGCTTCTTCAGTTGTAGAACCAGTAGGGTATCTGATTATCCTCTGCAGAATCACAGTTCTCGCCTTTGCCACATCACTACAATACTTATTCGCATGTTTCCCAAGTTCTTCTATGGTTTCAGTAAACACATCAAGCTTCTTCTTGATCTCATCTATCGCAAGTCTCACCTCTTTCTCCTCACTAACAGCGAACTCAGCATTCTTCAAAAAAGAACCAATCTCTACTTCCAAATTACGCACAAGAACACTTATACTATCCATCTCTCTAACCGATACATAAGTCCCGATTCTAATCGATGTAATGATCTCCTTCTGCCCTCTGACAACTTTCTCATACTTTGTCCAAAGAGAGTTGCACCATTTCCCAACAGACACCACCGGAACAGCCAATGCACCGGCTAAAGCTGCCACTATAGGCGGTGCAGCCACAGCGGCTGCAACCACGGAGAAGATAAGCACAGAGATAAACGCAGTCACAAAGACCATGTTGGAAACTCTTCTCCATGTTTTGATGTTCTTAAGTTTCTTATCAAGCCTCCTCTTCAGCTTATGAAGCTCCTCAAGCATCATAACCTGATGTTTATGCACCAAGTCAAAAAGAGCAAAGAACTCTTTAGAAAACGGATCACCAGCTAATGTAAACCTCTTAAGCTCCTCAAGTGTCTTCTCATACTTTCTATTATCGTTATTTCCATCCTCTTCCTCAAATTGCTTAACAGCAAACTGAATAATCACTTGGCTTCTCCTTGCGCGGTTAAGACAACTCTCGAGCTCAGAGCAGAAGTCCATAGTCTTTGCAGTGCTGTCGAAATACATATTCACAAGAGAGAACAAGTCTTGATTGCTCCATATGTCTTCTTTGTCCTGCAATATAACTTTGACCACGTCTTGGTTCATATCCAAAAGGCATTGTGTCACCTCTTTAAGCGAATCAAAGGAGAGAGATTTGATCTCTACGCCTGATGCTGCTAGCTTGTTGATGACTCGGTTAGTTCGTTGGTGAAGGGCTGAGTCAAAAGACTCGAGCTTTGGGTCTTCAGTGCAAGCTCTCTCGTAAGAGGTCAAGTGTTCTGTGTAAGCTGAGTTGAAATTGATATTTACAGGTGTTGTAGGTGAACCATATTCAACATTTTTCTTCTTCTTGGATGGTTTTCCTCCCATCATTCTCTTCATTTTCAAAATCTATCAAACTGTTTATATTAGAAACCAAACCTATGTTGAGCTTGTAAGAGAAGGAGAGAGAGCTTCGAGTACCAGTAACAGAGGCTAGAGAAAGTAATGCAAAATGAAGAAGATCGAAAAGGGTATTTGGTTTATAGCTTAAAGCAACTAACTTTTAAGCGAATCTTGCGGAGCAATCTAAACTCAGAACCGACATCGAAGAGATAAAGGTGAAAACTTTAACCGCAAGAGTACTAAACAAATTGCAGCAGATCAGTAAGAGAAAGGCGAAAAGAGATCTTCAAGATGCTTTACTTGGGAATTTTGCAGATGATTTTGGTAATGAAAGCAGATTAGTTTACTTTGAGTTTGTGGAAGAGAAGTAGTTTGTACGCTTGAGGAAACTCGGAAGGAAAAGACAGAGAAAATGCGGGAAAGTTATAGGGTTTAATCTGAAGTGATAAGGAGAGATCTGAGGAAGGAGACCATTTCTCTCACGCGGTTTTAGAAAGTGTGTGAGGAAGTCTTTGCACTACTCTCGACTTGCTTCTGATCAATGGCAAGGAAGAATCAAGAAAGTTTCAAAAAGAAAAAAAGAAAGGGAAGTACAAAGAAGGGGTGAATAGAATGGAGAGCATCAGAGGTAGGGCTGGGCACAAATACTTGATACCCGGTTTGTACTCGCTACTTGACTCGGCTCGGTTTGAAAAAACAAGTATTTGTTATAATTAAGTCGAGTAATAAGTAAGCGAAATTTATAACTTGCAAGTACAATTCAAGTATCAAGTTCATTTTTATTTTTAACTACTTGGCTTGTTACTTGGTTTGTTACTTGTTATCTTTTACTTGTTCTGCTATTTGTTATATATTACTTGGTTTATTAAATATTTGGTATCTATTTCGTTACTTAATTTAAATTTGTGTATTGTATTTTATGAGTGGCCACAATTATTCGTTACTTGCCTCTTATTCATTACTTAATCGGTATATAATTCTTAAAATCAAGTATTTGTTCTAACTAAGTCTTGTATCAATTAGTTTATTTAAATTACTTATAAGTATAAGACAAATATCAAAATTTCATTACTTTGTGTTGTTTGATTTGTTACTTATTTTTGTTAATGAACAAAGATACATTTTCATTCATAGTCGTTTATATTTCTATTTTCATAATATAATCAAACATAAGTGATATATTTATATAAGCATCTTGAAATTTTTTCTTTCTTATATATTCTATTTTCAAATTAACTAAAATACAGGAAATCAATGACATATTATTTATATATAATAAAATTATTTACATTTAAATTCTAACAAAATATCAAATAATTTACTAATAAATCCTCCTATATATTAATTGAGAAGTCACTTTATTTACTTTTGCTTACGTGTCAATCACTGGTGAAGTTTTGAGAAAATTGTTATATTTTGATTGGTCGATGATTTTTATTTTTTATTTATTTTAATTAGATCTAAAATAAAAGGTAAGTAAATAAGCAATTTATATCACTTGCCAAATAAATCTAAAATAAAAGTTAAGTATATAAGTAATTAATATCACTTGCCAAATAATCTAAATGATATTACAAACAATAATTTATGGTAAAGAATTGTCAAAATTATAGAAAGAGTAATAATGTTTATTTCTTTTTATATTTTAAAATATATAAAATAATGAATAATTTTTTTAATAGAAATCATATAATAAAATTTTATGCTGTGTTAAAAAAAAATCATATTCGTATATAAAAAATATATCCATATATAAAGTATTATAATAATTATTAATGTCTTATAATATCAATAAATGATTTATAAATCATTTTTTTAAAAGAAAAAAGTTATTTACTATTGCTTCCAAAATCTTTTTATCAGAATTTTGAAATTGTATATAAAACACACATAAAAGAAAATCGAAATTATATATTGAAAGAGAAGTTAATTAAGTAACTTTTGCTTTCATGTCAAGTATTAGTGAAATCTTATAAAAATATTATAATTTGCTTGGTCGATGATTAGTTAGATCTAAAAAAAGAAAAGTAAAACTAGAAATAATTAATATTAATTGTCAACTAATCTAAACAATATTACAAATAATAATTTATGTCAACTAATTTTTATAGTTATAGAAAGAGTAATAGTTGCTCAAGAAAAAGAATAATAATGTCAATAATAATATTATTTTTTAATCACTGTACTAATTTTATATTTTACATACGTAATTATATTTTTATATAAGTATATGTTAACAAATAATGTCTTATAAATTTCATTTATTCTATATAAATAATTTATAAGGTTTTCTAAAAAATGGTTTATTATAGTTTATAAAAGTATTTTATCAGAATTTTAAAATTATTTATAAGAACACATATCATTTATAGGAGAAAATAGAAACTTTGGAGAAAAGGAGAATTTGCAATAGAATTATTTTTGCTTTTAATTCAAAAATAATCAAATATATGAGAATTTAACTTAGAATTAGTTTGCATTAAAATTAAATAATATGATAAACAAGATTATGTGATGATTATGAAGTGTTTTAAAATAGTTTGTGAGGTTCAATGATATTGAGTTCGTTAATCATATGGTCAAAATGAAGAAAAATATATATTTTTAGCAATTTATATTAATATTATTTAATTATCACTAAATCAATGCTTCTAAAAATAAATACTGAGATTTTAGATTTTCAAAATATTTAGAGTTAATGTTTTCAATTATTATTCATAAATTATAGCATTATATATAATATATATATTTTTATACAATATTTATACCCGCAAATTTGCGGGCAACCACCTAGTATTAAGTAAATTGCAAGTACTTTATAAGTAACAAGTAATAAAACAAGGCAAGTAATTTGCAAGTCCGACAATTTTTTGGCAAGTACTTGAAGTTCGAATACTTGTTTTTAGCAAACCAAATACAAGTCCAAAATTTTATTACTCGTACAAGCCAAGCCGAGTACTAAGTATACCGAAAACACTAAGTACTCGGCTTGTGCCCACCCCTAATCAGAGGATCTATCATTTAACATAGAAAGAAAACTAGATTTTGATCCGCGCTTAAAAAGCGTAAATTTTGATTTTTACTTTTTATCACTTAATATCGAATTATGATTTATAATAGAGAAATACTCTAAGATAACCCTAAAAAAGTTTTTGTCACAAAAATAACCCTCAAGACCAAAAATGACAAATCTAGCATTTTTTTATTTTCAAAAAATTAATTTTTATTTTATTTTTTTCAATTTTAAATCTCACCCCCAAAACTCCACCCCATAACTCTAAACCCTAAGTCTAG
Source organism: Moricandia arvensis (assembly GCA_905132765.1). Taxonomy (NCBI): domain Eukaryota; kingdom Viridiplantae; phylum Streptophyta; class Magnoliopsida; order Brassicales; family Brassicaceae; genus Moricandia; species Moricandia arvensis. The sequence goes on from CAJHQP010003277.1 coordinate 9,709, forward strand.
ATTAGTGAAACCAAGGGTTAACAAAATGACTAATATACATTTATACTCATTGGGTTAACTAATCTAGACTTAGGGTTTAGAGTTATGGGGTGGGGTTTTGGGGTGAGGTTTAAAATTGAAAAAAAAAAAAAAAAAAATTAATTTTTTAAAAATTAAAAAAGGTTAGATTTGTCATTTTTGTTCTTGGGGTTATTTTTGTGACAAAAACTTCAAAAATGGTTATTTAGGAGATTTGCCCTTTATAATAAGTTCTTATGATTGCATGATCGATATTTTTGCCGTTTGTGAGATTTTTCTTGCTCATAATCTTTTTGATGGTGAAACAAAAACTAATAAAACCATCCATTTATTATGTAGTTTTTAGGTATATTATTATTATGGAGTATTCATATATTTACCGGTTGTTTAAAATTTATTTATTTGTAAATTATAAAACATATTGAAATTGTAATATTTTAATAAACAAATTTAGATAATTAACTCATTGCTACAAAAGAGTTTTTTTGAAATATATTATATTCAAAAAGGGTTAGGAGAAATATTTGAAATCTACTCGATTTTTTAATAGTAAATTATAAATCTGATTTTTCAAAAAATCAAAACTATTTGAAATCTAGTCGATTTTGTTAGGAGAAGTATTACTTTGTCTAAATTTTCAAACTTAGCCGAATTAGCAAATATATATATACTATTAAAAGAGAACAATATTTAGGTGGTAAACAATAAAATATTTTAATCTATGTTTGTAAAACAATTAGAGTTCTTCAACAAAACAAATAATTTGAAAAACTAAATAATACTCAATCATGTTACCTACAGAAGTATTGTCTTTGTCAAAAGAGCATTATTACAAACATAGATTAACTAAATAAATTATGTTTGTTATATAAGAAAGTAGTTATATTTGCCACAATAACTTCTTAAATCAAGTCTTGCATGTTGCACAAATATAATGATGAGGTTCATAGAATCCCAACAATAACTTGTAAAATTAGATTTGAAACACATCATTAGACAACACTTACCTATATATACCAATAATAATATACCTAAAAACCATTTCGAAAATTGATACAATATTCAAATGCTCAATCATTTAACCTCCATAAGTATTGTCATTGTTAAAAGAGCATCATTACAAACATAGAGTAACTAAATAAATTATGTTTGTTATATAAGAAAATAGTTACATTTATCACAATAACTTGTCAAATCAAGTTTTGCATATTGCACAAATATAATGATGAGGTTCATAGAATCCCAATAATAACTTGTAAAATTAGATTTGAAACACATCATTAGACAACATTTACCTATATATACCAATAATAATATACCTGAAAACCATTTCGAAAATTGATACAAGATTTAAAACTTGAGATTGCTAACATTACAACTAAATAATTAATATCTAAATAATAATAATTTGTCATAAAAACCATTTCTAAAATTGATACAATATCTAAAACTTGAGATTGATAACAAAACAAATAATTTGAAAAACTAAATAATGCTCAATCATGTCACCTCCATAAGTATTATTATTATCAAAAGAGCATCATTACAAACATAGATTAACTAAATAAATTATATTTGTTATATAAGAAAATAATTACATTTGCTATAATAACTTATCAAATCAAGTTTTGCATGTTGCACAAATATAATGATGAGGTTCATAGAATCTTAATAATAACTTTATACCTAAAATATGCATTAGTTTTGTTACTATCTATAGCAATAATAATCGACCTACAAACTAAACCGAAAATTGATACAATAACTTAAAAAAATATAAACTAATGCGACACAATATATTCATCAATTTAAAATATATACAAACTTAAAAGATGCATTATTTTTGTTACTAAAATATCAAAAATAAATTTCATATCTAAACAAATAATCAAATCATCAAAGATAAATAAAAATCTTTGAATCTCAAAATGCAAGAATAAAGATATATCATGATAGATCAAAAGATATTAGAGACCTTATAAAAACATAATTAAACATTAATTATCCAAAATAATTATACATAAACGGTTGTGTAACAACCGTAAAATAGTTATGAAATCCAAAAACACAAGAGAAAACATTAAATCATCACCAACAATCATTGAGCAAGAGATTCAAAGAGTTTAATCATACATTTGAGGTTCATCCCACTTGTACCAATCGATGTTTGGAACACTCACATCATCCAACTTAGCTTGTGCCATCTCAAGATCGATTCCAAGTTTCTCTTTTGATTCTTTAGAGCTTCAAAGATGGGTTCAAGTTTGTCAAGAACCGAGAGCTTTCCTTGAAGCTCAATGACATCCAACTCCTCTCTATGCCTCTTATACACAGACTCCTCCCTTTCCTTCACCTTTGCAAGAATAACCTTGTAATGGAGCTTAGTCTCCCTCATTCCATTTTTGAATGCTTCCATTGGTGAAGAACCATAGTGTTCTACCATTGGATTCTTGAGTTTGAGGGCTTGGTTCTTTTTCATGGAGAATACCTAGTGCATGTTCAAAGAATAATTAGGTTAGCCGAAATAATTGAAAAAATACAAAACAAAATCTTTGTTCTTTAGTTAGATTTAGTCAAATAAAGATGATATAACCAAAGAACAACATATTTCGAAAAAATACACAATCGAATATATTGAAAAAATCAAACCCTAGAAGAATGAAAGACATGCAAATATAAACAAAGAATATTTTTCAAAATATCAATCTCTAAAAAATCCTAACATAATTCGAAATCTTATACCTTTCAAAAATATCTAACACTAAAAGAATGAAAGACATGCAAATCTAAAACAAAATATATTAAAAACCCAGTCTAAGAATAGATTATTGTGATTCATAAAAGTAAAAAAATGAAACCTAGATATATGTATCTAAATCAGTCACAACAATGAAAAAAAAACAACATACCTTGATCTTAGAGACAGATTATTGACAAAGATGAGAGTTTCTTGGGCTATATTGGTGAGAAGTGAAGATAGAGAGTTACATATAAAAGAAAAGTAAAGAAGTGTGTTGAATAAGAAATCTTTGGAATATTCTAGATTCTCATAATAATTTTTAAATATTTTTAAAAATCGTGTATTGAATATATTTAAATTAGATATTTCTATGTTTTAGTTCTTAATAAAAATACTTAAATCGAGTTTTTTTGGTATATTCGATAATGAGAAGGAAAAGTGTATATTCATTTTCTAAAATCTTGTTAATCTTGAGTTGCTTGTATTTGAGGCCGAATTTAAAGGCTAATCATTGATTAGATTTTTTAGTATATATATTGCTTTTGTATAATCGTATGTGTTATATATTTATTTCCATAGAAAAAAATCAAACTTATATCTATAGTTATAAGGCAAATTATGATACCAAATTATATACCCAAAATATTCGGTGGGTGTTGCACACGTTTTAGAAGGATTGAAAATTTTGTTATCAAATTATAAATATGGTATAATAAGTTGAGGAATATTCTGAAAAAATAATTGGTTCATAATTGATTGATTATCAAAATCGTGATTGTTTAAAAAATCTATTATATCTAATATATAATATATTTAAATATTTGGTATTTCTATTTTCCAACTGAAACATGTGCAACTGATCACAATATTTTCTATATTTGTGTACCTGTATATTTTTAGATTTTTAATTATTATTCTAAGCGGAGATCTATATTTAATACATGTTTTCTGAAAATTAAACTCTCAGAACTTTTATATTTTACTAAAATAAATAAATTATACTATATTTATAGATAGTTTTATATAACATACACTATATATTTCGAGATTGCTTTTTCACGACAAAGAAATAACAATCCATTAAAACTAATTAATTTAAATATATTATTTTTAATGATATTAGAAGAATCTGTAAATAAGAAAGAAATGGGATGACTAAATGTGTAAATAGAAGAAAATATCTAAACATAATATTTTTGGATTTAATATAGGTTCTAGTATCCAAAAAAACTATCCATGTATCCAAACAGAATTTTTGAATAAAATCCTACTCTTGTTTCCAAACAGTCCGAAAAGTGACTTCAGTTTTAATAATATAGATGAATTAATTTTAATTCATTTAACGATCAAAAAACGTAAAACCCGTAATAGTTATTCTAACCCAACCCGCATGAAACACAAACCAGTTAACCAAAAAGTATCAAACCGTGTAACCAGTTACGAGTAACCACTACCCAAAAAACAAATCTATCGGTTTCCTCTTATTAAATCCCTAACGCTAGTTCATCCTCTCTCGTTCCCATTTGAATTTCTTTTTATTCTCTCATCAACCGATTTTACTCTCTCAATTCCAATTCCCAAATAGAAGACAAGGAGCACGAAATCACGTTTGCCTCTTAACGAAATCCAGTGGAAAAGAAGATGGTGGAAACGAGACGGGGTAAGAAAATGAAGGTGAATCCAACACAGGAAGAGGAGAAGAAGGTGAAGTCGAAGTCGAAGTCAAGTAAGGGAAAGGAAAAGTCTGTTAGAGTGAAGTTTGTAAGGACGGCCTCGACGAGTCTAGAGAAGAAGATGAAGTCGTCTGCGACGACGGAGAAAACGAGCGATATATCAAATCCAATAAATGTTCTTGTGTATGTTGTGGCTGCGATTGAAGCAAGAGACTGCTCTAAACTGAGCAAATCTGATCAACCTCAGGCTTCTTCTACTGTGGTGAGGCAGAGTGAAGAATCTCAGAGCGATGAAACAGACGAAAATGAAGAGAAATCAGTTGAATCTGATGAAGACAATGAAGGGAAGGACAGCGACTGTGATGAAGATAATGAAGATGATGGCTCTAATGAAAAGAATGAAAACGTTGAAGAAGAAGAATCAAAGGAAGAGGAAGAAGAAGATTCAGAAGAAGAAGTGGAAGAGGAAATAGCAAACAATGTAGAAAGATCTGGTGATGGATCTCGTAATGCTGATGAATGAACTGGTGATGGTGATGGTGATGGTGATGGTGATGTGGGAGAAGTAAGAGAATAAGATAATGTTAACGAAGTGGAATCAGAGCACGAAGAGGTAATAAATTAACAAATATAATTGCATGCGTTAATTTTTATTTGGTAGAACTATAGAATAGTCATTAACACTTGTGTAATACTAGGAAAACACAAGATAACAAGATAAAACTTGATAAATTGGAAAAAAAATACTAGTACTATAATTGATTAATTAGAAGTTAATATTATTTGCAGGAATCTGATGGAACCGATGTAACTGAGGCAATCAAACCAATGAGAATGTTCTTTAAGCCATCTGAGTACAAGAAAAAAGATAAAGCTATGGACAAGGTGTTTGATAGTGGACGCAATTAAGACACTAACCAATCTGAAACTGAAGCTGACTAATACGAAGTGGAGCTGGTTTGAGGAACATCCTCAATTCAGACACATTTTCCACATGAAAAGAGAGAAGAACGACATGGTTCACGGAATGTGGATGTTGTTGATGCGGACTGTATGTAGCAGTAAAGTGAGAGAAGTGTGGTTCATTATCAATGGCATTCCCATCCGGTATGGGCTTAGGGAACATGCTTTGATATCAGGGCTAAACTGTCACAACTATCCTCTCGGCTACAAAGAGTGTGGTGGGACAAAGTTTGTGGATTGGCATTTCAAGGAAGGAGAATCTAGAAGGTTAGAGGATGTGAAGGCGAAACTTGTGAGCATGGGACCCCATAGAGACCGACTGAAGATGGCGGTCTTATTCTTCTTAGCAAATGTTATTTGCACGCAAACGAAGGTTGGAAACGGGGCAAATGATGTCTTCGAATTTTTTCAGAGAGCCGTGGATGATCTTGACTTATGCAGGACCTTTCCATGGGGGAGATACTCCTATGATACATGTTGAAGGAGATCTCTCACACAATGGATAATTTTGGAGGGTCGGTGAAAGAGAATACATTGTGGCCTCTTCCAGGTTTCTGTGTTCCACTAGAGGTATGTAAAATCCCGTAAATGACATGATTACTATTGTTGACCACTGAGGTTATAACATAATGTGGTGTTTTACAGCTTCTTGCATTCGAGGCTATTCCTAAGCTGGGAAGGCAGTTCAGAGAACCTGTTGAAGGAGCTGATGTGTATTGTCCGAGGATGTGCAAGTCAATGTTCAAACGAAATGGAATGAAAGGAGTATCACTTTATGTGATAAATGAGGAACTGGGTGACGAAACTGTAAGTTATCATTTTTAAGATACGTGTATACCTTGAAACTAAGGTAGTTATGTAAGAGTAATGGAGAACTAAGGTAGAACTAAGTTAGTTATGTAAAACTAAAGTAGAACTATGGTGTTATGTAAGAGTAATGGAGAACTAAGGTAGAACTAAGTTAGTTATGTAAAACTAAAGTAGAACTATTGTAGTTAGGTAAGACTAATGGAGAACTAATGTAGAACTAAGTTAGTTATGTAAAACTAAAGTTAATTTGATTGTGATAGGATATTGAAAGCATCATCCCCACCAAAACTCCACAAGAAGAAACTCTCTTGGATGACATTATAGAAGATGAAGACGATGTTGATCAGCCAGATACAACTGTGGACAGTTGGCATAAGCGTCTGGATAAAGGATTGTCAATCTTTTTTAAAGACATGTACGATAAAGATGTTGCTGCGCGAGAAAAACATGAAGAAGAGATTGAAGATGCAACAGTGGATGGAGTACGTATAGTTGGGCAGTCGAGTCAACCAGGCAATGTTATGAAGATGATGAAAAGAATGGTGAAACTGATCAAGAAAGTTGACAAGAAGGTTGACCAATTGAATGGAAGATTGGACACACTAGAGGCGTTTGTGAAAGACGGTGAGAAACAGAAACGAAGAAAGAAGTGAAGAACTTGTTGTTATGCGTCTTTAATAGTTTTTATTGTTTTTGGAACCAGTCAATACTCTGCTGGTTTGGTTATTTTTTTATGGATTTAGATTCCGGAACTTGTTATGACTAACATTTCACGGTTATTTTGGTGTAAGATAAAATGTTTTCAACTAGTAATGTGATGTTGTTTTGTGAAATATGTGAAAACTAGGTAAAACTACAATACACATAGAAACATTCGAGTTTGTACACATAGAAACATAAGAAAACTTAACAAACCTAGGTTTACCATAACATGAGTTATAAGATAACATATGTTTGAATGCATAACAACTCATAAACTGGCACATAAACTCATAAACTGACACATCAACTCATAAACAACCCATATAAAGTCATAAACGACACATGAAGTCATAAACCGCGAACTGGAATTGAGAATCTCATGGACGGGTAATATGCCTCTTAAGCTGTGAAATTTGTTCAACAATATCATTCACCTCCCTCCTTAAGAGCTTAACTTCTTTCTCAACACCAAAAACCCATGGTTGACGAAAGTGCATCCCGTCATCCTACACGTTCAAGATAGTTTCACTCAGTAGAACTCATTATGACTCAATATTACCAGGATAGTTTCACTCAGTATAACTGATTATGACTCAGTATTACCAGGATAGTTTCACTCAGTATAACTCATTACGACTCAGTATTACCAGGATAGTTTCACTCAGTATAACTCATTATGACTCAGTATTACCAGGATAGTTTCACTCAATATAGTTCATTATGACTCAGTATTACTAGGATAGTTTCACTCAGTATTACATCGAATGCAAAGATGATGGACAATTACCTTGTAGGACTTGCATGCGAAGTACCTTCTCCCAGGCAAGGTATCGAAATCTGAAAGATACTTTGAATTGGGAGAAGCATCGTGCATGATTTCACCCCCACATGGACAACGGGTTGGAATCCCGTACTGGGCGTCAGCAATGAACCCTAGCATGTCGTAGTGTTTCTTCAACTTCTTCATCTCCTTCATCTCCTCATATGGGTGTGTCATGATGCCAAAGAGAGGTGTATATTTTTGAAAGGGAAAAGATTGAAAAGATAAAAGAGAAAGAGAAGTGTGAATGAATGGTTGGTGAGAGTGAGAGAGATAAGAGGATAGAGACAGAGTACTTGAAAATGACAAGTGATCAGAGGAGGGAATCTACTTTTTGACCGAAAATTTTGTTTTTTTCGTTTAGGCAGGAGATTAATTTTAGTTTCCCCCCCCAAAAATAATTTCTCTTAGTTATACAGAAGTTTTCAATATTATTCATTTTCTTCATTGTTCTACTTTTCGTGATTTCTAATGTTTTTAGTTTTACATATCATTTTAATTTGTTAAATTAATTTTACAGTTCAGTTTTCTGCATTAAGATGTAAGGGTATGTGGTTAGCGCAATACTATGTTTAAACTCACGATTTTTGAATAATGCTCTTTTATAAGTTGGTCTTACTAAGAAATTGTTCTTGGAAATACAATGATGTGTAAGAAAGAATGTGGAACGATAGTTTGTAAAAGTTGATTTTTTAAAAGTTATTTTCACTAATCTTGTCAGTTAGAGTATGTGTTATACAAATCAAAAGTTTTACATAAGCGAATAGAAATAATATTCAAACAGCCTAATAAGCCATAGTATTCCATATTCAAACATTCTAATAAGCCGCAGTATTCCATAGTTTTACAAAAGCAAAAACCAATAATTAGACAAATAAGCCATAGTATTCCATAGTTTTACATAAGAGAAAACCAATAATTAGACAAATAACAATCAACTGAAACCGACAGAAGATGTAGTTTCATTCAGCATGATTGTGATCCCTTCCAAATAACAACCAACTGAAACCAAAATTTTGCCTCAGTCGCCTTTTGTTTTGCGTCCTTTTACGCCGTTCTCCAACTGAGGGATTCCTCTTATCTTTTTTCCTTTCTTTCCTCTTGAGCCTATCCGGAGGTATGATCTAAAGCTCTTTGATGTGATCTAGTACATTCCAATCAGACATGTCGGGAACATAATAAAGTGTTTTGTAATAAGCCAATGCCCAAAGTTCCGTCCAGTAATATTTTGAGCACAACTGATGATACTTTATTCTGACTTCACGTTGACGACCAGGAGCAGCATCAACCTCAAGGAAATATAAGTAAGCAGCTAGTATGTGCAGACAAGTATACTTTTCATAGTCATACACCTTGCAGGTACAACTCTTAGCTATCAAGTTCACTAAATAAGTCTTCCCATCATCTTTGTCGGTTACCTCATACTCAAGCTCATAACTATTTAGTTCACGCACTGGTGTTTTCTCAGCTATGCCCCAGAGATTGTGCAAGTGAATCCCGACAAGAGGAACCAGTTTGGTATCAATTGATCCAGACACAGCGTCCTTCCGATGTTCGTTAAACCACTCCGAAAACTGTTTGATGATTTTATCTAACATTGGTATCAAGGCATACCTCCTTGCGTCCTTAAACGTGCTGTTCATTGACTCCACACTATTGCTAGTGTCCAAGTTGTATCTATCACCTGGAAAAAAACCCTAGCCCATGTCTCTTTCTGACAATGCTCCTCCACATACTTGTACGCTGAAGGATATCTCACTTTAAAGGCTGCATAAGCAAAGTTTAACTCAGCCACCGTGTAACACTTAGCCAACTCCATAAATTTCCATGCGACTAAAGCTTTGTTGGTGTTACAAGCATGTCCTCTCACATTTTGGGCCATATTCCATATACAATGGCCATGGTAGCTTGTGGAAACACATTAGCTACCATTGTGATGAGGCTCTGGTGTTTGTCGCTCATAAAAACTAATTCTGAAGAGTCTGGTATAGCAATTTTGAGCATCTAAAAAAACCAAGTCCAACAACCATTATTCTCACCGTCGAGTACACCAAACGCAAGGGGATAATGGTGTCGGTTAGGATCTTGAGCTTTGGCAAAAACTAGTACACCCCCATATCCATTCTTCAAAAATGTGGCATCCACAACTATAACTTTCCTCATGACTGCGAATCCTTCAATGCAAGCTCCCAAAGCTATGAAGAGGTACTTGAACTTATTTGCCTCATCCAACTTCACTCATGTTGTTGTTCCCGGATTGACATGATCTAACATGTACAAGTAGCTATACAACAACTTGTAATTGTCTTCCGAACTACCATGCAAATGAGAAATATCTAGATTTTTTCCTCTCAATGTCGTGGAATATGATACCGTTATACCAAGTCTTAACTTTAGAAGACTTATAATATCTCTCAGAACTGGATTTCTCACTTGTCCAGGATATTCCTCATTCAAAAAAGATGCAACTAATTCCGCTGAGCCTTTCCTCTTGTTGTTGCTGCTTTTACTTTGAATGGTTCGAGAGCATGTATGCACACCCGTGTACCTCCTAACTGAAAACATTTCAGTATGTGGAATGTTTGCAGCTCGCAAACCCCATTTAAAACTTCCTCCACAATATTTTACCACCAATCATCTACGATCCGACTTTTTGGTAACATAACGAAAGCATCCACCAAATGTGGCTCTATCAACCATCTCTTGAATTGCTTTCTTACTTGGAAATTCCTGAAGCTTTCTAAGACCCAAACCGTCTTCCCATTTCTCTATGACCTGACTGGATTTTTCTACATGTGTCTGCTCAATATACCTATCTGCAAAATCAGTTTCCATATCAGCAACAGTATCCGTCGCAGCTGCAGTGTCCGTCTATGATGCGGTGTCTGTCTCAGCTACGGTATCTGTCTCAGCTGCGGTGTTTGTATCCATACAATCTTCTCTTGTTTTACCATCATCATTCTCTGCCTCTATCACATCCTTCTGTTGATATGCTTGTCCGTCTCCTACATACAGATTTATGGCGTTAGGTACGATTTCATCATCAATCCCTCCAACACTTGTAGTTCATACCATACGAACTTAGGCCCACTCTCGACAGCTTAGCTAACTCCTATGATCTACTTGTCTCCTCCACGAAGAAAAGACTTCTACGGTTCTCTTTATCAATGGCCGTTAGGTAGACAAACAAATCCTCATCATCAAAAATATTTTCCTCTTCCTCACATCCAACCACCATCGGCATGTACCTCAATGACAGTTTAAACTTACTTTCATTCATTGCAAGCTTTTTGTAGATCCTTTATTTTATCATTGCCAAACTTATATCCTCTACTGTTGTCTTCAAGGTTACACTATAAATGCGCCCTTTGAAAATTAAAATGTATGCTCACGTGTTTCGCCATTGTATCTTAAAAAACAACAAAGTAAAGTTCTAATTATACTAGTTGTTCTCCATTCTACCAAGTTATCTACAGTTATACCAAGTCTCAAGTTATATTCCAACAAGAATTCAAATAAAGGTTTAGTACGATTGGATTGAAATCTTGGTGGGAATCAACTCACAACTGAGACAATTCACCCCCATACATTCAACCACATGCTTGCATTGTATATCAATTTCATATACAAATCAACCAAACAAACCCAGAACTAATCGCGTTTCAACAAATACATTTACTTACAAACACTGTATCTGCTTTGATTTCTATCCAATGTACAGAGACTCGCGGAGGAGAGAAGAACTAACATGCATTCCGACATGTCCCGTGCGAATGTTCGTCGTTGGAAACGTTGACGTCCGACTGTGTCACCGGAGAAGCTTTCGACGATGATAGTATAATATTTGGCAGAGAGGAGGAAGAGAAGACGAGCTGAGAAGAGGCGGGGAGGAGGAAGAGAAGACGAGCTGAGAGGAGGCGGAAAGGAGAAAGAGAAGACGAGCTGAGAAGAGGCAGAAAGGATAAAGAGAAGACGAGCTGAGAGGAGGGGTAGCAAAGTGAGGTGAGGGAGGTCTCGGAGGAGGCAACTCCACTTTACTAATTTTTTTTTTATTTTAATCACAAACCGTAAACCAAAACCAAACCAAAAACCTATTAGGTTTTCCTCTAATCAAACCAACCCCAACTAACCAAAATTTGATATTTTTCACCCAGTTAAGGGTACTTTTGTCTTTCCACATAGACTTAATGAAATAGGGGCATAGGCTATTAAGGGAGCCCATAGGATATTTGACTTTCACCATTTAGGGGCACCAGAGGAGATGCCTCCAGAATCGAATTATATAACTAAAAAAATTTACTTTTTTATTGTTATCTGAACAGATAATTAATCAGTGGTCGAGGCTTTAAAACTGAAGCCATAGGCACATTGATTTTTTCCTAGTGTTAGGAATTGCGCTAGGCGTCCTTGCGTCGGTTTAGTCTGCGAGTTAACAAAAAATAAAAAGTCAATCGAGCGACTTTTAAGGTATTAATCGAACTCAAAGATAAATAGAACGTATTTGTTACCAAAGGATAAGCTTTAGTTGTTGTAGTGGTTTAGAAGGAGACTTAATTAGTATTGTTGTAGTGGTTTAGAAGGAGACTTAATTAGTATTGGTGCATGTTCGAATCTCCTATTACACATGTTTTTTTCAATTTTAACTTTTTGTTAATGAAGGGTGCATTTGTGATTTCGAAACAACATCTTCATGCAATTTTTTTTCCCCTAAACGAAGCCGCCTTCGAGGATATCATCTTTCACCTTTCTGTAATCATTTTTTAAAGTTGTTATCCAGAACATTCAAAACTCTTGCTTTTGCGAAGTTTTTGATCATCTAAATTCTCAATTTGCATAAAATATACACAACTGATTAAAGCTATATATGTGCGATTTTTGCAAATTACGTCCGCTGGAGAAAAATTGGCCTACCTAGGAATGGATCAATTATTATTGGCCACATTCACTCTTCGAGTTACGTTTTTCCGACCGATTAATCAGTGTTGCTGGCGAGTTTTTAACATGAATTTTCCCATCTAGAATTTAATAACTTGAAGTACTTAATCAGCAATTGGACATTTGAGTAACAAGTAATATGTCTCTACTTGTATCGTACTAATATGTAAATCTCTTAGACAAGACATCGAATATACAAGTCGTTCCATCTCAGCATGGAGAAAAGAGTGACTTTTGCGGCAGTCTTGTAGTCCAAAGCCTTCAACTCATGTCTGATTCCAATGGGTTCACCCGAGTCCACTGACCATATCCATAACCGTTCGAAGACTTCTCAAGTTACATAAGTCTGTGTGGATGGTTGGCTGAATGACTAAGTACCCAAAGGGAGTTGTTTTATGCAGGAACAAAGATAAGACACAAGAAGAGACTCAATGAGTCTAATGGTTCAATAGACAACCAAGAGCAATTCTGATCAGTGGAAGACCGATGTGCTAATAAACTCCGTCGATGTGGCAAAGGTATGACTTAGTAAATACTTGGATAGATTTGTATCTTCCTAGAATGCTGGTATAATGGTTTAGGGTAATGAAACCTCAGATCAGTATGACTTGAACCGTATCAAGGATTGTTTTATAAGTTGAATGGTAGTAAGTAAACCGACCAAGGCATTGACAATTAGACCAGACAAGTTCTTGACTGGATATAGATCAATGGTTAATAGAGAATATTCCGCTGCGTATAAGTTGAAGGAATCTAAGCTAGGAATGATTTAGGAAGTCTTTAGCTAAGATTTAAGTGAATCCACGCCTAAGGGCTAAATTAATTAAGAAGGGTTCAAAAATAGAGAGGTTCGGCCAGGAAGTGGACCGAGCGACATGACGCATCGATCGCGGCTTAGACGGCCGGGTCAGGGTATTACAAGCTGGTATCAGATTATGCTTGATCCTATTCAGGATAGTGCTCAAAGATGTTAAGTTCAAACCAAAATTTCTTCCCGAAACTAAGACGATTAGTAAACCTTAATAAGGGTTAGGCGAGAGATATTTAAGGTAAGTAAGGTATCATGCTTGAGAACGGGGAAGTTTTAAGACGAACAGCTTAGCCAAGATACAGTTGCCAGGGGCAAGATCCTGAAACAGGAAGGTTAGTCGATCTAGCTGTCGGAAGTAATGGACGAGTTTGAAGAATGGAAGCAAGGCAAACTTGCTTTATGAATGACCTAACCAATGGATATGACATTGACCAGAGAGTGGCTGGTCCATTTCATCCTACTTGGATTAAAGGAGTCACTACATGACTAGTACACGAGTGGACTTGTGATCGTATGGACCAACTAAGACTCAGTATAGGTCCTGGTAGTACTCCTTAGATCAAGTAGGATGAAATGGACCAGTTCCAAGATGAATCCGACTAAGGAAAGAACGAGGAAACTCGAGATGTTCGTTTCAATCAATGGAAGAACATTATGTTATATATCTTAGTATGATGGGGATTGAGGTGTATTATAAATGCTCTTGTGAATGGTGACAGAATTCGCCAAAGTAAGATGCTTTGGAGAACGGTATGGGACATCTTCTGAATAAGTGATCAAACCGAGATCCTACTCATCTGCTTTTCGAATTAGTGAACATGTGCTTTTCGACACCGGGGCTACACATAGTTTTTTGAGTCCTGAGATGATGGAAAGGGAATGTTCCAAATGAGAACAAAAGAGTCTGACAGTATAGTGAATACGTTCACTAGGACTGGCCGAGAACGTTTTTGTGATAATTTTGGGCAGGAATGAACATGTTGATCTAATGGTACTGTTCCAAATGGGAACGAAAGAGTCTATCAGTATAGTGAATGTGGCTGGAGGCCAAGAGATGCGTTCACTAGGACTGGTCGAGAACGATTCTAATTCTGGGAAGGAGTAAACCTGTTGATATGATAGTAGTCCCTCTAAAGAATCACAAGGTGATCTTAGGTATGGACCGGTTGGGAAAGTATTGGACTACCTTAGATTACCACTGAGGGCGTGTATGGTTTAAGGACTGTCAGGAAACTATCAAATTTCAAAAAATAAAAAACGACTCATGGAGTGGTGGTGGTTCAGCAGTCCCTGCGGAGAGGATGTTGGAACGGGATGTGTGGCGTATATAGCCACAATCGCCACTAGGGAGGTCGTTAGGGGTGGTAACCTGGACGGATTCCGCTGGTTAGGCATGGTCCATTTACAATAGAACTAGAACCAGGGACGGCCCCATTGTCCAAAAATGGCTGTACCGCATGGCTCCTGCCAAGATATCCGAGCTCAAAGGGCAATTAGAAAAATTCTTAAATAAAGAAGTACCAGTCCTCTCTGTGAAAAAGAAGGATGGTAGCTTTAGTCTGTGTATAAACTATTGTGGGTTGAACAGGGTGATTGTAAAAAGCAAGTACCCATTACCTTGGATAGATGAGTTATTAGATCAGCTCAGGAGAGCAAAGTTGTTTCCAGGATCGATCTGGCTTTAGCGTATCACTAGATTACCATAGAGCCTAAAGACGTGAGGAAACAACATTTAGGACGAGGTTGGCAATTTGGTCGAGTCCGTGAGTGGGCCAGGATCAAATTGTGACCAAGTCTGTTGATTGACATAAGTCAAAAAATAAGGTGAATTAGTCTGGTAGGGACTAAGATCGTAGTAGGTCCAAGCTGTGAAAGGCTAGTGTCGGATAAAGGATAATTCAATACGTTGTGGATAGAGTCCATAATCGATTGAAGGATCAGAACATTCTGTTAGGACATGTGGTAAGGCGAGTAGCCTAAAAGATTGGAACAAGTTCACTAAGACTTGTCTGGTATATCGATTGGCTTAGAGATTGGAATATCTACTAAGATTCGATTATGCAGCAAGTTCTTACAGACTGGAAATGATCTAGTCGTTGACTAGGATCAGAAAAGGAATAAAGTCAAAAGAAGACAATATTCAAGAGAGGAAACGACTTGGGGAACCGAAGCCAGAATGAGGGCCGACTTTTCTAAGTGGTTTGATCAGTTTCTAGACAAGGAAACACTTGGTTCGGATTCGAGGAAGAATCCATTTCAAGTGAGGGAGACTTGTCACATCCCGAGACCTGGATAAGGTCATCGGAACAGACCATGGTTCGGAAAATGAATCAGTCAGGTCATATGACCTAAAGAAAAACGTTCCATGGTCTAAAAGTATGGTTAAGTGCATTAGGATACTAAAACTTAACCAAATACAGAAGGATACAAGCTTTTACCAACTGGACGAGTACATCTCGATATTGAGTACAAGAATCTAGATCAATTGGACGAAGCTGGACTTAGCTCGGGCTAGCTCACGTAGAGTATGGTCAAATCCCTAAGCTAGAACACTAGCTCACTCAGCTGGACCATTTGGGAGTCAGATCATCTCAGCTGGACGGAGTGTTAAGGTCTTGGGCAGTTGGACCAGTCTGGGCTGTGGTTGGGTCAGGTGGTCGGCCATTGGGCCAATGGTGTGGGCAGTCCATAGGCTCGGTCCAAGGCCTTGATGAAGGTTCCAGGCCTATCTAGGATCTGCTAGAGGGCATTTATAGGAGAATGGATGTGAGTGGTAGCCGTTATGGTCGAAAGGATTCCATGGGACCAAAAGGTGCCCATTCGCCCACAAAAGGGTGTCTCCTTGGCCAAGGTAGTTACCCACGCCTTCTTCTATAAATAGAGGACCATGCGCACAAAAATAAACATTAGTTTATCAGTTTCATAAGAAAATACAGAGAGAAAAGGAGAGATGGTCGGATTCAATAATCCAAAGATCGAGATGCATGTGAAGGCAATTATGAGACTGTTTTATGGGTGATCGTGAGGGAACTTTTGAAAAACCCTCTGATGGGTTTTGATCATTGTTATCAACACTCAAGTGCTTCTCCAGAATCTGAGAACACACGCAAATCACCAGAAAAGAAGAGAGAGGGCCGAACTTTACTTTCAATGGATGAGACAACCTTAAAGGTGGATGTCCGTGGAGAGACAGTTTCGTGGGAGTTCATGGGAAGAGATGCACGACCCATTGATGGATCCTATCATTACTGGAAGTAAATGATTAGACTTGAAAAAGGCGTGAATACAAGTATCCTGGACGTTCCAGGAAATGGGTGTGATTGGCGAACCATCACCTTAGACTATTGATCGGTCAGATCGGGTTTATGGGTTGAATTTGGTCCAAGTATATCTGATCTCTTCCTCTTAATTTTAAATACTTCTTATTCTTCTCCTTTTCTGTATTTGCGTGAGGAATGGTCACAGAATTGTATTGGTAAGAGCCAAGGTCAAGTCCCTGTGAAATCAACCCACGAACCATGGTGCATGCCCGATTGGGCAGATGGTCTGATGGGTCTTAACCATGAATCGGAGGGCCTTTGTTTTGTCAAGGGAAAATTTGTGGGTTTATTGGGCTTGGATTTTCTATTGGGCCAAGGTCTTTCGCCAGCCTAATTAGAATGGACTAATGTCCAATGGGCCGGTGTGTGCGGATGGCCCAATCGACCATTATGTGGATCAGTTTGGTTTATCCGATGGTTAAGTCCAATCATGGGCAATCCGGTTGTGGTGTAAGTGAATTGGATTGTACTTAGATGTAATCTAAGGATCCCAGACCTTGACGAATGGGTTGGATCATGGTTGGTGTGGGAACCGAAAACTGTGGGAACCAAAATTTGCACTGTCGATATCCGTTGATTTAGGAAGGCCACGTAAACCCAGATTTCCCAGAGGTCCTAGATTTCTACTAAGCCAAAACATCAAGCGACCAAACAATGAGAAGAAACAATATAATAACGAATTGATTAAACGAAAAGGGAGCAAAGAAGATCTTATTTCGAATATGTGATTTGAGTGTTACAACAGGAAAAACCTTGGCGGTAAGAGCCGCTGGCGAGTTCCTAGTTTTAACCTTGTAAGACTTGATTAACCTAGTTGAGTCGCAGCTCGATAACATAAAAAAACGAAAATATCCCTAATTTCCCTAAGTGCTATGTTTGCTCTGAGTAAAATTTGCGTGTCCCTCTGCATCTTCAGCATCCAAATCCTTACATACTCCTCCCAAAAGCGATTTTCTCTTTCCCCTTCTGCCCTCGGTCGAGTTTATTGCTTCGTGGAAATCTTCCATTTTCCTTCGATCTTCGTGTTTATCTTTGGAAACTTCACGTTTATCCTCCGAACTTGATTTTTATCTTCTCCTGTAGGATAAAGGTTAAACCGTCATATCGATTGGGCCTGATTTCGTATGAATTTTTTAGTGGGATTTTAGCCGCGTTCTGGACCCTTTCAGGCCGTTTTCCGGCTTAAGCGTTTTTACGATTTATCAAAAGAGCGCTTTCGAAACGACGTTGATTCTGAAGAAAGTTCAAATTTCTCGTATGGTGGAGACAGTTCAAGGTGTTTAGTTAACCATTGCCGTTTTATACGATCAATTCGAACCTCATACGAGAAAACAAGTTCTTGCGGTTTTTAAATCGTAAAGTTCCAACGGTAACTTCGATCGAGATGAAACAAGAGCAAGTTCGATCCGAGTTTGAAGGACGGAGCTATGAGGACGAGATGAAGATGGATTAGTTGATCCAACTCGTTGAATGAGAGAGTTGGATTGCTCGTGCGGTCCAACTCCCCGAACGAGCGAGTTGGACGGCTCCTACGGTCCAACTCGCCCATTTAGGGAGTTGGACGATTGAACCTTATAGTCGTTTTGTTGTTCCGATGCTCAGGGATCCGTTTGTCCAAGGCCTATAGTAACCTTTCTCGTGGATTTATCATACGAACCCTCTTTCAGAATTCATACGAAACTCGATTTCGATTTTCCCGCTCTTCTTTTTCAAAATATTATCTCTCTCTTTTCAAAGAGAACATTTTCTGGGAAGTTTCTGACGTTGATTCCGTCGTAACCGATTTTGACCTAAACAATTACACCCCCAACTCGTTAGAATCGTGATGTTCTTGCGAGCGGTTTAAGCATGTCGGATAAGTTAGGCGGAATCCAACGTCTAGAAATCCGAAGGTGAATAGTGATTTCTCTTGTCTATAAGTATGTGGAGTAAGATTTCAAATTCTTTACTTGCTCATTTCCACAAACTCTTTTCCAAGATAAAAAGATATTTTCCTCTCTTCTCTCTGCTTGGTATAAATTTTTTTTTGATCATGTCTTCAAGGAGAAAAGCTTCCACCAAGTCTCGCCATGATTGTTCCATTCCTGACAGCTCTAGCTCACAACACAACAACGTTGGGCCAAAGGTGGAGTTTGTGGCAAACTCGGTTGATCATGAGGAGGCCAATGCATATTGAGTGGCCAGGGACGATGTAATGCCTCCTAGGCTCGGGACGTGGGCTCCTCCTCCGTTTCGTGCTGACCATGTGGATGGTTGTCCGAGCAAGAGCTGCCTCAATGGGCTTGCTGCCATCTGGGCTTTTGCAAAGTTTCGGAGTTAGTTGAGTCTCGTCTCTAGGAATCTGGGGAAGTTGCCGAGTCTTTGCCCGAGGGCTATTTCACGTGCTATGAGGCGTACTTGATGTAATGCCATCTATGGTTTCTTATCCCTGAAGTCATCGTGCAGCTTTTCAACCGATTCAAGCTGTCGATCGGTCATATAAACCTGTGCGGTTTGCAGCACATCGTCGGGATTTTGGTGTTGAGTTACAAACTGGGTATGACCCTTGATGTCGACCACCTTGAAGCCATGCTAAGCCCTGGGGGAATTCAGCCAAAGTTCAGCTGAGGCCTCGGCCGAGCATGACGATCATAATGACGCATCCGTGGAAGTGAACTGCTTTCCAATCTTTAGGACTCTATGGGGTTGAAAAGGTATTCCCGATCGAGTCTCCTCCCGTTCCGGTTTTGATGATGTTCGATCTTACGTGCTTATTTTTTATTTTGCAGAAACTAATCATCTTCCTCCGAGTCCAGAAGGGCTTGAAAGCCCGAGACTTTCTCCGTGGACGTCCATTCTTTTGGGCCACGTTTACCCCGAAGAGGGTTCGCCATGCTGTTGCTCTCCACCGTTCTTGGTTTCAGCCGGACTTGCCGGTCGAGGAAGGGTCAGAGTCAAGCATGGATGGGTTTGTTCCGTGTGAGGTCTGAGACAGGAGGGAAAGGTCAAAGTTCCGCAAAGACAAACACATTATCATCGATGATGACGTGGCCGACGGGCAGTGCTTTCTTGAAAACATACTTAGAGACTATCTCAATAGTCAAGTAGGCGGGAGTGGTGGCTAACAGATCAATCTTGACGAGTTGCTTGGCTTTGTCTTTGCTCCGGCCGTAGATGGATCCAGCGGGGTGTCGGAGTTTACCAAGGTGTCAAAGATGGTCAATGGGGTAAGTTTTGGTCCTTGAGCATTTTTGTATGGCCAAGCTTTTCTTGACTTTGAGAGCTTTTTCGGGGTCTTCTCATGATGAACAGAGCTCTTGATGCAAGCAGCCAAGAGGCTTGCATGGCTCAATTCAGGGCAGAGATGGCTGATAAAGAGATTGCCCGTCTGAGAGACGAATTGGAGAGTTGTCATCATTGTGAGAGAGAGTCGGTCGCGACGGAGGTTCGTCGTGCCTATAGGCGAGGAAATAGAGAGGTAGCTAAAGTCTTGAAGAACCGTCGTGAAAGGTTCTCGTACGAGTTAGGGTAGCTTACGAGGGGTTATAAGGATTACGGATATTATCGCGACTGTCGTGGCACCGTGGGCGGATTGTTCCTTACACAGGACCCTAACTATTCGTTTGAAGTCGAGTATGCGAGGCAAACTGGGCGTATGAATGAGAGAGACATGGACTTCATGATTCCTCAAATCTAGGAGAGGATTTGGGAGAAGTGGAACCCGATTCCCTTTTCTCCTTATACAGTGGAAGCCGAGACGGGAGCCGCCAATGTGATGGGCGAAGTGAACCAGCCGACGGCTCCCCTGGACGTCAACGACTACTCGCTTGGGAGGTCGATGACTGGGTACTTTGGTATCGACGATTGATTGTAAGTCTTACCGTGACTTATTTGTGAATGTGTTCCCTTGTCGCGTAATATGTTTCTGTTATTCGTTCATCTCCGGCCAAGTGTGGTCATGTATCATGTAGTGGGACTGGCTATGTGTGGCTTTGAATACATGTCGTCTATAGGCTTTTTTTGAATCGTTTTTATATAAAAAGGGTTTCGAGAATGTTTGCACTTTGTTAAGTGTATGGGAAAATTTGAGTTGCCATCTCGCCTTTTACCGCTCTTTTTGGATCGTATTATTTGTTGCTCGTCCGAGATGTTCGAGAAGTTCTCAAAGTTTCGAGAGCGCTTAGATGTAGATAAAGAGACATGCTTTCAGGATCTCTTAACTTTTTGATATCATGCCTTGAGACGTTAGATACTAGTGTGTTGGGTTTAGGGTAAGACCTAGGTTTACTTTCAGTTTGAGGCTTTTTGATGACTAATCAACTTTCATTTTGCATCTTGCGATTTTAACCTGAATCCATTCCGATTTAAAGTCCGTGATAGGTTCTCGGCTTATACGACTTGTCTGGTCGGAGTCGAGCATCTCTCCGGGACATTTTTAAGTCGTCCGAAAGTGGTGACCAAAATTTTGGATTGTTTTATAGGGCGCTATTTATCCTAGTCGAATGTGAGGGAATCTATCCTTTAGGACGGATCTGGATGTGTTTGTTTAAGATGGCTAAAGTGCTCGTTGGGGGCAATTGACAAGCGTTTGTGGTTTATAGTCACGAATGGAATGGGAGCGTGTTCTTGAAAATCTAAACGTCATCTCGCTTATTTGTTCGAAACATACTTTGTGTAATTAATTTTTTAAGTATTTGGGACCGAGGTCTCGTGCTCTGGTTAGGAGTCGGAATCGATGATGAGAACGAGATATGTTTGTCAAGGAGTTTTAGTGGTCGGCGGGATCTGTTGATCTTGGTGATGCCTTAGTGAATGTGACGAAGTTTGTTTGCTGGGTAAGATAATGTGGAGTTGATCCGTTTTGAGGTAGGATGATTTTTTGCGAGTTTCCGTTTCGGTTTCGTACGATAATGATTTTGCTCGTATATGGATGTTTTCCGAAATTATAACAAAATGTTTCTTTGCGAGATAAGAGAGATTTTGTGAGATTCTAATGAAGTCTTTATTGCCGAACAAGTCTCAAAAATATTGAGTACAAGGAAAATATTTTAGAATGTGGGAATATACGAGTATTCGTATATGTACCCACTCCCCCCCCCTTTTGGAGAGGGGGGATAGCTGAACTCGTCTTTCGACGAGCTGCCTACGTACCCCGTTCGAGGATCAAGCCATCTCATAGTTCTGCTGTTTGTGTGAGTGCGTTTACTCGACTGACGTGTTCATGTCAACCGCGTTAGTTGCAGGATTGATGTCTTCTACCGGGTTTGTCTTCTCCGGTTGGGTTGAAGCTTTGGGCACTGAAATTAGTTTTTCTTTGGCCATTTCTTGAGTAGGTGATTATGGATCATCTTCGTCCATAGTGTTTTCAGTAGGGGCCTGATCTAGCTTTGGGCGTTTGGTCTTCACCATTGCGGTGGTCGTGAATTGTCTTAGCTTTTGTTCGGCCAGGAAGCAACGTCTCGACTGTTTCTGGTATCCTCAGATTGCAGAAATTTCGTTATGAGTGGGAAATTGAATGCCTAAGTGATAAATCGACGGGATTGTCTTCATGGCCTTTAGCCAAGGTGTGCCCATGATGACATTATAAATGGCCGGGTGGTCAATGACAGCGAAGTCGACGATCTTGGTGACTTCTTCTGCCGCAATGGGCAGTTTGCTTGATATGAGGGTCATTGACGTCGTGCCAGAGAAATAGGTCAGCGGTTTTGGCGATGGTATGACTTTCCCTAATTCGACGTTCATCCTCTTGAGAGTATCACAGAAGATGACGTTGACCGTGCTTCATGTGTTGATGAGAACCCTGGCGACCTCGAGATCTCTTATTACGAGATTGATCACAAGTGGATCGCAGTGTGGCTGGTCAATCCCGCCGGCCTCTTCTTCATCGAAAGTGATCGCTCTTTTCGGGATGTCACTGGGCCCGGACCAGGTCAGCGAATTTGCGCTTGTCTCAGCCTTTTACTGATAAGCTTTGATTGCAGAGACGATATCACTGCAATATTGCGATCCACTAATAATCATGTTCACCCTGCGATGATTGTTGTCGTTGCCCTTCTCGTCCTGCCTTCTTCTGCACTTTTCTCCCGATTGGTTCCCTTGGGAAAAGTTCTCCGTTTTAGGAGCCTTGTCGTTTTGGGGGGGGGGGGGGTGGTGGTCTGAATCATGGATGAGATCTTTACGCAGGAGACTTCAGTGAGTTCTCCGGCGAGCACCTTTTCGGCCAACCTCGCACCGAGAACTTTGTAGTTAACGGTTGAGTGCCCGAGGGCCTGGTGAAAGTTGCAGAAGACATTGTCCTTGCAATTTGGATTTTGGGTCCACGTGTTACCCGTCGTTCGGCCTTACTTCGATCCATAGTTAATATCGTAGTTATGCGCTCCCTGGGTTTCTTCTTCCCTGCGGTGGACGCTTTTATCGTTGCGAGGGTTTTTCTTTTTTGACTTCTGATCCGATCATGGATCCTTCGATGAAGTCTTTGTTGGCTTCTGCTTCTGCGACAAGACCTTTGTCTCTTCTTCGATGACGATGTAATATGTGGCCTTGTGAAGTGCATCCTGGATCGTACGCGGCTTCTCCAAATTTATCCATTTCCTGAACTTTGATTTGTGCCAGAGCGTCTTCCAGAGGGCGTCTATGGCCACTTTTTCGCTTACCCCGCTGACTCTAGCCATGACGGTTTTGAACCGTTTTATGAAGTCACGGAGAGACTCGTCCTTTCTCTGGGATAGGTTCTAAAGGTCAACATCAGTGGTTTCTCGATCTACAAACATCGAGTATTGCTTGAGAAACTCTGAGGCGAGCAGGCATAAACTTCCGATGGAATTTCGCCTAAGGCGAGAGAACCACTCAAGCGCTTCTCCTCAGAGGTTTTCCACGAAGAGGCGGCATTCGCCGGTGTCTCTTTCGCTTTCTCTGAACCTGGCTCTTCCCATCGCGACTTAGAAATCCTGCAAGTGTGCCTTGGGATCGGTAGTACCATCGTAAGGTGTCACCTTGATCATTCTGGGATCCAAAACCCTAGTTTCGGTGATGCGAGTAGTGAAAGGAATTTTGCGAGCCTCCTCGAGGAGCAGATCGATCCCGGTGCGTTGCTAGTAGCGTGATGGATTTGAGTCTTCACTGCTCTAACTTCGGCTACCGTTCTCATGAGTTGATCGCGGAGATCGCGAATCTCGGAGTTTTCGCTAGCAGATTTCTGACTTTGTCGATGTTTGTCGTGAGTGTTCCGAGTTTGCTCCTCAGCCAGTTCTTTCTGTTTATCCCAGAAGATAGCTTCTTCTTCTTTGGTCGTAGGGTTGTCGAACTGGGACTCACCCCGAGTCGCTCGGCTTCTTGTGCAAGGTGGATGTACATCTACCTCTTCATCCGTAGGCTCAAACTGGCTGCTAGAATCCACATCGACGCGTTTGATTTCTCCTTCTTATTTATCTTTCTCGATAGGGGGAAGGTCTCCCGGGTTTTTTCGTGTTGGCGCAGGGGTTACTTTGTCAGGATTTTGTACAGGCGGTTTCCTCTATGCGTTGCCGTACCAGTCCAAAGGAGTTACGAAATTGAGTCTTCTTCCGCAGATTCGGGTTGTTCCACACGGAAAAACGGCCGTGGTTCTTGTTGTTAGGGTTCCAACCTGTTTATCGAAGACCTCATGACCTTGTCTTGTTCTGCCAACTTCTTTCCGAAAGTCAAGAACATCTTCTTCACCTCTTCGAAGACAGCGGTGTTTGCGTCGGCGTTAACCGTAGTGACGTTCGTCGCTGGAATGTTTTCAACTATGTCGTCGCGAGGTTGTTGGTTGGTGAGATCGTGAGCTGACATGTTTGATCGAGCGTTGGTGACTGAGAATTAGATTACTTCGTACCCCCCCCCCCACCTCCTTCCAGCGCCAAACTGTTGGAACCGAAATTCGCGCTGTTGATTTCCGCTGATTTAGGAAGGCCAAGTAAACCCAGCTTTCCCGGAGGTTCCGGATTTCTGCTAAGCCAAAACGTCGAGCGACCAAACAATGAGAACAAACGATATAATAATAATGAATTGATTAAACAAAAAGGGAGCAAAGAATATCTTATTTCGAATCTGTGATTTGAGCATTACAATAGGTAAAGCCTTGGCGGTAAGAGCCGTCGGCGAGTTCCAACCTTGTAAGACTTGATTAACCTAGTTGAGTCGCAGCTCGATAACAGAAAAACAGAAATATGCCTAATTTCCCTAAGTGTTATGTATGCTCTGAGTAAAATTTTGCATGTCCCTCTGCATCTTCAGCCTCGAAATCCTTATATACTCCTCCCGGAGGTGGTGTGTTCTTTCTCCTTCTGCCCTCGGTCGAGTTTCGTGGAAATCTTCCATTTTCCTTTGATCTTCGTGTTTATCTTTGGAAACTTCACATTTATCCTCTGAACTTGACTTTTATCTTCTCTTGCAGAATAAAAGTTTAACAGTCATATCGATTGGGCCTGATTTCGTCTAAAATCATGAGTGGGATTTTAGCCGCGTTCTGGACCCTTTGGAGCCGTTGTTTGACTTAAGCCTTTTTACAATTTATCGAAAGAGCACTTTCGAAACGACATCGATTCCGAAGAAAGTTTAAATTTCTTGTATAGTGGAGACAGTTCAAGGTGTTTAGTTAACCGTTGCCGTTTTATAAGACCAATTCGAACCTCATATGAGGAAACAAGTTCTTGCGGTTTTTAAATCATAAAGTTCCAAGGGTAACTTCGATAGAGAAGAAACAAGAGCAAGTTTGATCCGAATTCGAAGGACAGAAATACAAAGACAAATGAAGATGGATTAGTTGATCCAACTTGTCGGATGGGCGAGTTGGATTGCTTGTTCGACCCAACTCGCCCGTTTGGCGAGTTGGATTGGTCAAACTCGCAGAACGGGGGAGTTGGATGGCTCGTGCGGTCCAACTCGCTGAACGGGCGAGTTGGACTGCTCGTGCGGTCCAACTCGCCCGTTCGGCGAGTTGGACGGCTTGCTTGATCCAACTCACCCGTTCAACGAGTTGGACGATTGAGCCTTATAGTCGTTTCGTTGCTCCGATGCTCAAGGATCCGTTTGTCTGAGGCCTAGAGTAACCTTTCTCGAGGACTTATCGTACGAACCCCCTTTCAGAATTCATATGAAACTCGATTTTGATTTTCCTGCTCTTCTTTTTTCAAAATATTATCTCTCTCTTTTCAAAGAGGACATTTCTCGGGAAGTTTCTGACGTTGATTACGTCATAACCGATTTTGACCCCAGCAATTGGTACATAAGGCCAAAGGGATTTGCTAAGAACCATGAGGAAGAGTGTGGCTAGTGTTATGAGCTGCGCACCATAAGTATTGAGTCTATGCATGCTTCTTCAAGGGAGACCGCATATAATATGATTATAGTAGAGTATGGACGTCTTGGTCCATAGATGATGGATCAAGGGGTGGGTTCTAACTTGATCAAAGATGCATTGGTTTGGAAGTCAAGATTGATCGGTTTAGTGGAATGTTGTTCCAAGTCCAGTCAGAAAAGATGGAAACTCATCAGTTCTGAGTCATGTGAGGTTGGTTGGTTGATTGACTTAGGATCTGATGGGCATTTTCAGTCCAAAGAATGGACTTGGTACTATTGCCTACAAGGCAAAACGATGCAGATAGTGCATGAGTCGAGAAGGGCCAGATGCATATCCATAACCATTCGAAGACTTCTCAAGGGTTACTTATGTATGTGGAAATGGTTGGCTGAATGACTAAGTACCCAAAGGGAGTTGTTTTATGCAGGAACAAAGATAAGATCCAAGAAGAGACTCGATAAGTCTAATGGTTCAATAGACAACCAGAAGAAATAAGGATCAATGGAGGACCGATGAGCTAATAAGCTCTGTCGATGTGGCAAAGGTATGACTTAGTAAATACTTGGATAGATTAGGATCTTGCTAGGATGCTGGTAGAATGGTTTAAGGAGTGAAACCTCGGATCAGTATGACTTGAACCATATCAAGGATTGTTCTATAAGCTGACTGGTAGTAAGTAAACTAACCAAGGCATTGGCAATTAGACCGGACAAGTTCTAGACTGGATATAGATCAATGGTTAATAGAGAATATTCCACTGCGTATAAGTTGAAAGGATCTAAGGTAGGAATGATTTAGGAAGTCTTTAGCTAAGATCTAAGTGAACTCACACCTAAGAACTAAATTAATTACGAAGGGTTAAAAAAATAGAGAGATTCGGCTTGGAAGTGGACCAAGCGATAGCATCGACCGCGGCTTAGACAGCTGGGTCGGGGTGTTAGACTTTCAAAGTTTTAAATATGAATGAAGACATCTTCACCCGATTCCGAGCACCAGGTATACAACACATCTTCCATAGAGTTTTCATTTGAGTATATTTATTTTACAAAATATATAACGTTTTTTGGCATTAAAAGGATATTTTATTACTCAAATTAGAAGTGGTGTGGAAATCCAGACTGAAATAGAACAACCAATAAAAAGAAGACTATTATGAAAAGTACGATCAATCTTAGCTAAACCATCTGCTGTTTGATTCTTCTCCCTTGGTATGTGGGAAATATTGAAGTCCAAAATCGTCTCTGAAGAAATGCTACCTCCCCTAGATCTGTGGAGAAACTCGGTCAAGCTTTCAGATCATGAATCATCAATACATATCCTTGCATTCTGTCCCAAAAAAAAACGTGGCATTAATTTTGTTTCCCATATCAACGCTTCAAGGTTTGAATACAAAGAGGACGTTCAATTTTCTTTGTTTATTAACTCTAGGAGTTGTTCAGTTCCAAATCTGTCCATCTATACCCAACCATATTCACTGTACTGTGCCTAGGCAGTCCATGATCTATCTACCAGACAAATATTCTGCAAACTTAAGACTTGTGTATTACTTGTTTGGTCTACCATGTGAGTCTCATCTAGTGTGTTGGATTTTTCCTCAAACCATGCATGCCATTCAGCTTCCTCGTGTCGATTCATGTCAAGAGCATCCGTGTTCCATGGAACATCTTATGGTTTCGAGCTTACTATAGATACCAAATAATCTAAGGATAAGGGGATACGTCTAGCTTCGAGTCTTCAATTTTTTTTCTCCAGAACAAATAAAATCCAAGTTGGTATAGACGCTCAATGTTTGGAAACTTCCGGGCACGATGGTCTTGGGACAAGAGCCCATGTTTGCATGGCATGTGGGCATTCGAAGATGACACGATTGACGGATTCATCAGGTTCTCCACATCTTGGACAATAATTGTCGCAACGCATATGACTCGGGTTAAATTACATGTAACCGCTACATAACCAGATGCCATATTCCATATTAGATGGTGGATTTTGGGTGGTGCATATACTTTCCAGGCATGGGCTTTTAGCTTAGTGATACTCGGTTCTGCAACCATAACCTCATGTTTCCATTAAAGAATGTTTCTTGCTATCCAATATATTACAAATTATATATTACAAATTCAGTCACATTCAAAAAGAATTTTTTAAATGGTGAAATTACATTATTTCTTCTTTTGACGATATTTTTTGCTTTCTCTTCTTCAGGAAACTTTCTTCTTTCTCTTTCACGTAACAAATCTTTCTGCGTTCCAGCTAGTCAATCTATCCAAGTAGTCTCTCTCCTCGTGCTTCTTCTGTCAACCTCAATGTTTATTGCTTTCTCATATGGTGAGTCATCTTTCACCTGAACATGTTCCTCTGACAACATAAGCAAAGGGTTTTGTAAGAAAATATTTAGCAAAGATTAAAAAAGATGTGGATTTATGGATGCAAGTCTCACCTTCAAGCTTCAGAGTTTTCTCTACTTCCTGCAGCTTTCTTGGCAAGTCATCTTTCATATATGACCATCAACTTTTATCAACTCAACGAGAGACATAGGAAGTCTTCATGAGAACATCATTCCACCTCGTGAAATAGTCTCAGATGTAGTTTTTCTAGCTATACACCAATACATTGTATTTCTACTTAGAGATCAATAAAATATTTCTTTTAATATCATTGACTGACTTATTTCATGTTTCGTAGCATGCACATGATTAAGTTTTAGTATTTTGATTTCACTAAATGTCATTTCTTAGCGTAAGAAAAATGCTATCATATTCATTGTTAGCATTATTGAAACCGTTATGTCTACCCCATCTATAATGGTCCCTCTATATTATAGCAGTTTCGTAAATATTATTGTCTCATAACCATATGATAGCGCGCTTTATAGTGTGTTATTAATGGGTGCAATTTATAATATTGTGTAATTAGGAAGCTATATATATTATCAAATAGACAAATAGCATTTTTTTAATTTCTTGGATATTGTTTGTTATTGCACTTTTCATGTCACATTATAGTTAATATGATAGTTTTTTATTCAGGCTATTTTATATGGTTTCGTAGTATTTTTGTTGTGTCATAAAATATGTTGTTATGACAGTTATAATATCTTATTTGTGCGGATGGGCCTATATCAATTATGCAGAACCTGGATTATTACACTACAAGAAAGCTCCCGACGGACATTCCGACGGAGAACGCGGCCGTCGGAATATACCGACGACATTCCGACGGCTACCTGACGAAAATGATAATTTTGTTTTCGTCGGAATTTCGTCAGAAAAACCCGACGAAATTCCGACAACATCTCTTCTGTCGGGAAATACCGACAGAAATCCGATGAAATCTTGACGATTTCTGTTATCATTGGACAGCGTCGGGAATCCGTCAGAATTCTGCCAGTAATTCCCGACAGAACCGGAGTCCGTCAGGAATCCGTCAGAAAATACCGGCGAATTTCTGACAGTTTGAGGTTTCACAATGAAATTAGACGGCTGTCGAAAATCCGTCGGGAATTACCGACGGATTCTCGTCAGACACATGCAAGTCCGTCGGGAATCCGTCGGTAATTCCCGACGGATTTCCGACGGCCATCTAATTTCAATGAGTAAATGCCTAATTTTGTCATTTTTTAGATATGGAAAATGTCGAAATGACACTTCGTAAGTGTGTAATAGGATATTTATTCACAAGGAATGAATTTCCATCTAAAAAAAAAATATTACGAAGAACATCGACATATCCTTTATATATCACCTTAACACTTACTCCCTCCGTTCCTGAAAGTAGGATTTTCTAGAATTTGCACGTTTATTAAGAACATAATTAATGTTTATGATTAACTATATTATTTATTTCTATTATGCAGTTTCCAATAACTATTGACCAATAAGATTTAAACAGTTTAAGTATTTTTAATTAATGTTTCTTGAAAGTATACAATTCATTAACACTAATTAATAAAAGTATCTTAAAATTCTAGAAAATCTTATTTTGTGGAACAAAAAAAAACTCCCACAAAATCTTACTTTCGGGAACGGAGGGAGTATGCATTTAAATACATACATTGCGAAAACCTACTTTCACAATAAGTGCTTTGTGTAATCTGTATTATTTTAAATATTTTAATGATTATAGTCCCTCTAAATCATTAACATACAAAGATTATCATATAATGAAGTTATCCACAATATTATGAAACCCCAAAACTATAAAATGCCAAAGGCCGTCGGAAATCCGTCGGAAATCCGTCGGAAATTCCCGACGGATTTCCGACGGAAACGTAAAAAAAAATTGTAAAGCAAATAATATGTCCTTTCCGTCGGGAATTACCGACGAAAACGTTAAAAAAAATTTGTAAAGCAAATAATATGTCGGCTTACTTGAAAAACACGTGTCTAGAGAAGACCATAGTTACATGTGACCCAGCTTTTATATCTTACACCAACCCATACGCGAGCGTCGTTCGAAACAACGGATCGGATAAGGTTTTTGTTTCTTATATCTTCACTGGTAATCGATCTCATTTTGTTCGTTTTATTTTACATCAGTGATCGCTTGAACCAGACTCTTGCTTTTGCATATTACGCCATTCAGTTATTATAATACTTAGTTTATGTGAACTTCAACATATGGTTTAGTTTTATCCGTATATCATTTATTTTGATTCATGTAGATCATATTAACTCAATTTCAATGGTGTATGTCGACTGGATTTTAAAGTGGAATTGTTATTTAGGCTTATTTTATCAGCTAAGTACTCAAATGTAAAGCAAATAATATGTCCTTTCCGTCGGAAATCCGTCGGGAATTCCCGACGGATTTCCGACGGAAACGTAAAAAAAATTGTAAAGAAAATAATATGTCTTTTCGGTGGGAATCCGTCGGGAATTCCCGACGGATTTCCGACGGAAACGTAAAAAAAATTGTAAAGTAAATAATATGTCATTTCCGTCGGGAATTCTCGACGGGTTTCCGACGGAAACATAAAAAATTGTAAAGCAAATAATATGTCCCTTCCGTCGGGAATCCGTCGGGAATTTGGTTTACCGGGAACAAAAAAAATTGAATTTTTTTTAAAAAACCGACGGAATCCCGACGGTACTTATCCGTCGGTTTTATTTTAATTATATTTTCCTACTTCTTCTTCCTTCTCCATTTCTCTTCTCTTCCTCTCGGGTCTCTTCTTCTTCTCCGCGATTTCTTCTTCTTTTCTCTCCGATTTCGGCTCAAAATCCCCCAAATCTCTCATACTTCTATCCCAAATCATGTAAGTATCTAATCCCTCTTCTTATTAGTTGTTTTTTGAGGATTTGGAAGTTAGGTTTAGGGATTTTAGGTTTCAAATTTAGGGTCTTTGGTTAGAATTGATAGTTTTAGGAATTAGATCTTAGATTTGTGTTGTTAGGTTGTGATTTACATTAGTTTTGATTGTGTTTTTGTGAATGTTAGTTTATTTTCTTGTTTTTGGAATTTTAAAGTTAAAATATTTATATAAAACATTTTTTTAAAAACGTTTTCTAATAATTATACATATTTAAAAACATTTTTAAAAAGGTTATTTGTATTTATAAAAAAGGTTTATATAACATTTTTTAAAAACGTTTCCTAATCATTATACATATTTTAAAACATTTAAAAAAAATTATTTGTATTTATAAAAAAAGTTTATATAACATTTTAAAACATTTTTAAAAACGTTTTCTAATAATTATACATATTTTAAAACATTTTAAAAAAGGTTATTTGTATTTATGAAAAAGGTTTATATGACATTTTAAAACATTTTTTAAAAAATGTTTTCTAATAATTATACATTTTTAAAAATATTTTTAAAAAGGTTATTTGTATTTATAAAAAAAAATTTATATAACATTTTAAAACATTTTTTTTAAAAAACGTTTTCTAATAATTATACATATTTAAAAACATTTTTAAAAAGATTATTTGTATTTATAAAAAAGGTTTATATAACATTTTAAAACATTTTTTAAAAACGTTTTCTAATAATTATACATATTTTATAACTTTTTAAAAAAGGTTATTTGTATTTATAAAAAAAGGTTTATATAACGTTTTAAAATATTTAAAAAAAAAACGTTTTCTAATAATTATACATTTTTAAAAAATATTATTTGTATTTATAGATGGCACAACAATCGGCTCAAATGGAGCAACAGTAGGCTGAGATGGCGGCATATCGAGAGGAGATGGCGGAGACAAGGAGGTTAAACCAGAAATTTATGAAGAGGATGGAGAACGTTTTTTCTAGAAGGTTTTAGTGTTTTTGTTTTTAAATTATGAAGTTTTTGAATGTTTTTTTTTAATTTTGTAAAACTTTAAAATTTCTATAATATATTTTTGTTTAAATTTCTATATTTAAATTTTAATATTTTTAAATAATTAAATTAAATAAATTTTAAAACTAAAATATTAAAAAAACAATTTTTAAATTCAAATCCGGAAAATACCGATGGCTTTCCGACGCCGTTAGTCCGTCGGGAATTTTCGACGGCTTTTCCGACGGAATTTTTTGATGGTAGATTGTTGTCGGAATGGCGTCGGAAATTGTTGTCGTCGGAAATTCTCGGAATTCCGTCAGAAGTTTTCGACGGATTCCCGACGACATTTGAGTTTCCGACGAAACCATATCGACGGTCATTTTCGTCGGAAATTCGTCGGGAATGGCCTATCCCGACGAAATTCTGACGAAAATGGCCGTCGGTATTGCGGCAGCATCTTGTAGTGTTAGTATATTAAAACTCAAGAACCCGCCACATTCATTGAAATGAAAAAATATTTTTTTTTCCTTTGATTTACTTTCATTTCGCTTTCAGCCACTGAGTTCACCTCTCTAATTTGGTACCAGTCCTTATGCCGCTTGTAAACCTCATTCATTCCCCTTCTAACAAGATGACTAACTATATCACTACCTTAATGATGATCTACATTGTTACAATCTTTACAAGGGAAAATGATTGACTCAATATTTACTTTACCCGCATATACAACTCGAACAAAGTCCCATGCACCTCTCCCATAAGCAAGATCAAGTCTGCAATTAAATGAAAACAAAATAAATCATTACTCTCCAATCCCCAACTGAAATGTAGCCTAAATATGTAAATTTCATACCTAGAAAGATGAACCCACGCCTTGTCCAACATTGTATGATCTATATTTATTAAACCCATAAGAACAACAAGAAGGGTCACAAATAGCACAAATTCTAAATAGAAGACAAATTAAGCAGATACCACAGTATGTCAAACATAAATCAACAAATTTGAAACCAATCACAAACTAAACGAAGATAATTAAACCAATGCACATACTACAAAAAAAAAAGATGGAAATAACATATGATGTGGTTAGGATAAAAGTGAAGCAGGATTGCTGGAAATAACCTATCACACGACACGAAAAAACAAAAGATAAATCAATATAAGTTTAAGACCAAATGGCATAGGTCAAATGCATGCAGGAAGTTGAGAACTTGAAACTGAATTTGTTAGATCGATGCAAACAAATTCTAAATCTATACATTCGGTTCGGTTACGAGCTTGAATCCTCCTGAAAATCTAGTTGAATGGGGAATATCACCGGTTACATAGCACAAATCGAGCTCAACGGTGTCAATAGTGAGTTTCCATGGTGGCAGAGATAAGGTTTCGGTGTCAATAAGGGTTCATTGTCGAGAGAGATCCCTCCGTGACTCTCTTTTTGTATACTTTCTATGGTGACTCTAATTTTGAAGTATCGAAAGTGTTATAGTAAAGAGAAATTTTTTTTATGTATTTGGTGCTTTTCTAAATTTCATCCAAGCGGTATTAGTGATTTCTGTTCTCGCTCACTAATTTTCCACGATAGCATTAATTAATTGTTATTAATATAGGTCAATTCTCTTAAATAACCTTTTTAATTTTGTGTCACCAAAAGAGCTTTCAGAAAAAATACTTAAATATTCTTTTTATTTTGAAAATTTAAATAATTTTTTATTTCTTAAATTTAAATTCACCCCAAAAATTTCAACCCCATAACTCTAAACCATAATTATAGATTAGTTAACCATATGGATATAAATGTATATTTACACACTTAGTAAAAGGGAGAATTTCAAGTTTACCACTTTTGTCGTACCACTTTTTATTTTTACCTTCATTAAAGAGACATTTTCATAAATATAATTGTTATATAGGCAATATTTTTAAAAAAAAATTAATTAAAATCCTAAATTTTACATTCCTGAACCCTACATCACCCTATCACCACTCCTCAACTCTAAACCATAAGTCTTAGATTAATTAACACAAGGGTTATAAGTGTGTTTTTTCCTCTTAAAAATAAAGATAAAAGTGATTAAGGTAAAGTGAAAAGTGGTACAAGAAAAGTGGTATAAGGAAAGTGGTACAAGAAAAGTGGTACAAGGAAAGTGGTACAAGGAAAGTGGTGTTTTTGACAATTTCTCTTAGTAAAACCTCTTTTGGTCATTTTTCTCCTTAAAGATCTATTTTGTGGTAATTTTTTTAGAAATACCACAAAATATAAACCAAAATAAAATAAATATTTTGATAATATTTTGGAAAACAATGTTATCATAATGTTACCAATACCCGTTTTTGTAGTGTCTCTTAGATGGACTCACTTCATTATTTTATCAAAATAAGAAAAATGTGATTTGTTTTCCATAGCACACAAATGATTAAATTCCAATTACGGACGGGGAGCCCATTAGGCCGATTCGGTTTTGAGAAGGCCCACTAGGTTGATGGAATGCTTTATATAGTTTCAAAAAGGGTTCTTTGAATCAGCCAAGGGAGAGAAAGCTACGATCACGAGAGAGGGAGAGGCAAAGATTCGTCCCTAACTGTTTCGATCTTCCTGGACTCGTAAGCTCTCCAATCTCTTCAATCACTCTTGTTGATTATCTAGTTCTGTAGAACCTCCGTTCATCTTGTTCGGCTTATTCCTTTTCGGAAGATTCAAAATTGGGCTTTTACGGGTGTTATGATCGGAATCCATAGCTGTTCTTTGTTCCGATGTATATTTTTCAATTGAAATTGGCTAATCTCAACATGTGCATAATAACTTGAGAGTTTTCGTAGAAGAAGAAGAAGAAGAAGAGCTATCGTCATGATTGGGTTATTCAAAGTTAAAGAAAAGCAAAAGGAAGAAGCTAAGAACAACAACGCAAGAGGAGCCTCTGGCAATAAACAATCTGCTGGTGAACTTCGTCTTCACAAAGGTTCTCTCTTTCTTGGTTCTTCAAGGGGTTTTATGTTAGTGTTTTACTGGGTGTTATCTAAAGTCTAATACTTTATCCTTTACCTTGAGTAGATATAACAGAGCTGAACCTGCCAAAATCTTGTTCGATATCTTTTCCTAATGGAAAGAATGACTTGATGAACTTTGAAGTCACCATTAAACCCGACGATGGCTATTACTTGTAAGTAGTTTTATTAAAATATCATCCCCTTTCCTCTCTCGATTCCTCAATTTGCTTGCTGATACGTTCTTGTGTTTTACCAAAAACAGAGGTGGTAGATTTGTTTTCACATTCCAAGTCTCACCCGTGTATCCACATGAAGCTCCAAAAGTTAAGTGCAAGACCAAGGTTAGTCTCTCTCTCTCTTGACATGTTTGTTTGTTGATTCTTTCTTCTAATCTTCTTATAAAGGAATATGTTATCTTATGTAGGTGTACCATCCAAATATCGATTTAGAAGGAAACGTTTGTCTGAACATCTTGCGTGAAGACTGGAAACCTGTTCTCAACATTAACACTGTCATCTACGGTCTTTTCCATCTCTTCACGGTAACAAGAATCACCCTTACAGATAGATTCAATATATAAGTGTTTTTGGTGGGACTTGAGTATTTTTGTATCTTTCACACAGGAACCCAATCACGAGGATCCTCTGAACCATGACGCAGCAGCGGTTTTAAGGGATAACCCCAAGCAGTTTGAGATTAATGTCAAGAGGGCTATGAGTGGTGGCT
The DNA here is from genome assembly GCA_905132765.1 of Moricandia arvensis. Classification (NCBI taxonomy): domain Eukaryota; kingdom Viridiplantae; phylum Streptophyta; class Magnoliopsida; order Brassicales; family Brassicaceae; genus Moricandia; species Moricandia arvensis. Next base: position 45,788 of record CAJHQP010003277.1, read on the forward strand.
ATGTTGGCGAAACCTCATTCCCTCGTTGCATTTAAAGGTCAAACAAAAGCTATGGTTCTGTTTCAGATTACTCTTCTTCTTCTCTAGAGACTTGTGGTGTTTGCTCTTTTGTACATTTGGCTTTTATTATCGGTTTTAATATTAACCTCATCAATACCGGTGATACCAACTAACCCACCCAACCAATTCTGACTAAGCATAATACTCTACTTCCCTTGAATCTTGGAGATGTATCAGTTTTGTTATCTTTATTCCAAACGGGACAGCAATCGTCCACATGAACCCAACCCCTCAGCCTCACGACTAGAGTCTTTATATCATAAGTTCCTTTTGTGTCAAACCCCAGGACTTTCTCCCAGGGCAGTCTGACATGGGGCAAACGGTGCAACCGAACCCATGTTCTCTTGTATTTTGATAGTTTAGGGTTTAATTGACTTTTTATATCATATTTTTATATAAATTTTAAAAATATTAAATAAATTTTGTTGAACAAGATTCCAAAAATGTATTACATATACATAATGTGTTTTTATCGCAAATCTCAAAACATGTTGATAAAGTTTAAGATTTATTAAAATTTAAATAAACATAAATATTAAGAACTTAAAAAAAAATTTACCCAGGAAACCAAATAAATATTCACCCAATCTTACTTGCTCCGACATTATCCCCAAGGACGACTAGTTGCAGGTAAGATTTGAGAGTTGATGACTGGTCCACACCAAATTATTGTGAAACCCATTAGAGATAGAGTAACCAAAAAGATGTAATAATTGTTGGTGGACTGTGGGATTATTATTCGAAGAACAATTGGAGAATATAGCTCCCATGAAAACGCTTAGTTGTGCCTAAATCAACCAGACTGATATAATGTCTACAAATCTCCCATATATGGTTTTATGACTATGTATGGCAATATGCTCACTCTGTTGTGGAAACCAGTGCAATCCATGTCACTGACAGAGCCACCTCTGATTCCATGCAATACGATTACCTGAAATGTTGGGAATTTGTTTCCATTATTTCATGGCCACCCATGACTGCATCCAAAATCGAGCTCGAACTCGCTGTTGTTGCAGCAGCAGCATTACTTCCATCTTACAGACGCATTCCTAACTCAAAAGTATTAACAATAAAATGAAAATGTAAGATGTCTGCCCTGAAGTAGTTGTTGAAGCAGACGCCAAGTTGAATGGTGTAGACCATGTTGAGTGGTGTAGACCATGTTGAGTCAACATGCTGAGCCGGAGTCGTGTATATTTGGAGAGCAAAGGTGTATGGTGTATCTTGGAGATAAGGAAAGAGGAATAAACTTGAGGAGCAAGTTTGTGACTTAAGGGCATCTCCAATGGTTTACTACATTTCTTGCTTCAAAATTTTACTTTATTCAAAATGAAACAAAAAATGAAGCAACTCTTCTTCAATGGTTTGCTTCATTTTTTCTTGTAAAAGAAATATTCTAAGTATATTTTATCTCTACTTTATCATTAATTATTGGGTTTTCTGCAAAAAAAACCTCGAAGATGATTTTTTTTGCGTATTAAACCGCAAACTTGAAAACTCACAGGTCAAACTACGAAGTCGTGGTCAACCCGCAATATAACCCTCGGTCGTGTATAGATGTATAAGAGTGTGTATATTTGGTCTCGAGCTTAACACAATGGTGACCAAACCATTTATGCTGCCAAATTTCTTTGGATTAGTGTAGACACAATCTTTTTTTATTCTTTGAATGTATTTTTTTTTTCTTTTGTTCTTCTTTTCTTTACATTTCACAGAAAATTTCAATTTATATATCTTTTTTTAGATAATAAAAACATTTCAAACATACTCCAAAATATTTTTAGGTGAATTTTCTATTATTTAAAGTTCAATATTTTAAATATTTTTTGATATTTTTAAAAAAATTTGAGATATTCACTTGAATAAAAAGATATATAATAAAAAGAGATATATTTTTATTCAAGTGAATATCTCAAATTTTTAAAAAGATATATCTTTTTATTCAAGTGAATATCTCAAATTTTCAAGTGAATATCTTTCTATTATATATCTTTTTATTCAAGTGTATATCTCAAATTTTAAAAATATCAAAAAAATATTTAAATTATTGAACTTTAATAATAGAAAATTCACCTAAAAATATTTTGGAGTATGTTTGGAATGTTTTTATTATCTAAAAAAATATATAAATTGAAAATTTCGGTGAAATGTAAAGAAAAGAAGAACAAAAGGAAAAAATACATTCAATAAATAAAATAAATTATGTCTATACTAATCCAAAGAAATTTGGCAGCATTAATGGTTTGGTCACCATTGTGTTAAGCTTGAGACCCGGGTTCGATTCCCTTGTTCTGCATTTTTACAAAAAAAAATTAATCAAAACGACGTAGTTTTGATATCAGTTAAAAATATACACACTCTTATACATCTATACACGACCGAGGGTTATATTGCGGATTGACCATGACTTCGTGGTTTGACCTGTGGGTTTTCAAGTTCGCGGTTTAATACGCAAAAAAAATCATCTTCGAGGGTTTTTTTGCAGAAAACCCTTAATTATTATGAACACCTTATAGTTTTTCATATTTACTATTTGTACTCTACAATTTTTTTAACAATAATTCAACTCAATTGTTATAAATACAACATTATCATATAATAAACTTATTACACATAACATAAATGAAGAACAATAAAACTAGATTTTATGAAGAAGCACCAATTGTGTATCTTTTCCACAAATGAAGAACAATAAAACTAGATGTTATCAATCATGTACTTCACTTTTATATTAATTATATAATCTTATCTTTCATTTCATATATATTTTTAAAAATATTTACTATTATAAATTAATTAAATTAATATAATAAAGAAATATTACAGATTAATTGAGTTATATTAATTATTACAGTTTATTTTATCGAAAAGTAAGAATAAGTAAAAGTTAAGGACCAATTTATAATTTAGAAAGTCCAACTTCAAAAAATGAAGCAAATGAACAGTATTGCTTCAATTTGAAGCAACACTGTTCATTGCTTCATTTTGAAAGAAGAAATGAAGCACCATTGGAGCAAAAGTCACTTCAAAATAAAGCAAAAAAGTGGAAAATGAAGCACCATTGGAGATGGTCTAAGGGAAGATGAATAAGTGCATTCCAAAAAACGAAAAGTTGTAGTTATTGATATAGAAGATGTCCATATCCTTGTTGGCTTGGAGACTAGAGTTTCGGGAACTTGGAGAATATATAAGATAGCTATGGGGTCGTTTGTATCGAGACGGAGACACATAGGTTGATCTTAGAGAGAGAGAGAGAGAGAGAGAGAAGTGTTTTGGGTCGTCCTGAAGCAGTTGATTGTCTTGTAGCACAACGAAGATAACTTAAGTGTTCTAAGTGAAAAGGGATTAACCACTCACGGGGTGAATGTCCAAACACAAAGAAGGAAAAAAGTGGTTGGTATAGATGATGAGGATTATCACATGTTGCTTAACAAGTGGTTGAATCTCAAGAATGAGAATCTTAGATTGCAACACGATATGGTGCAGAGTCATAAGCAGAATGTGTCCCAGAAGCAAAGCGATCTGGTTAAAGAACTAGTTGAAGAACTTGTGGCATTACAAGAGAAGAGTGAATCTCTTGAAGAGGAGGTGAGCAAGCTGAGAGAAGTTGCAATTGGTGAAAAAGAGAGAACAAGGAATCTGGAACGTGATTTGACTAAGAATCGCAAACAGATCAGAATGATCAATAGTGGATCCAAGGAGTTGGATAAGATACTCTTGATGAGAAAACCAGCCAAGGTGAACTGGGACTGGGATACCGAGGAGCTGAGAGTTAAGTTATCTTCGTTGTTAAGTTATCTTCGTTGTTAAGTTATCTTCGTTGTGCTACAAGACAATCAACTAGGATACTCTCTCTCTCTCTCTCTCTCTCTCTCTATTACAGCCCATAATGGGGGTCGTCCAAATGATCTATTGAGGTTCCAGTCGGTTCAACCGAGTTGTGGTCGAAAGATCGATATTGCTGGAATCCTTGTGGTAAACCTGAAACAAATGCAAATGTAATGAGATGCGGTTGATGCTAAGAATAAAATAAGATAAATAAACAAAAGATAGGATGGAATTAGGCTGCTGGATGTGTATCACTCTCGGCCTAATCAGTTGATGATCAATATGGGTTGAGATGGTGCTTTGCTTGCTGAATGTGTATCACTCTCAAACTTGGAAAACGAATGGGATGGAAGTGATGATGGATTGAGGAAGCCACAAGACTCTATGGAAGGGAGGTTTGATAAGTCGTGATGCTTTGGAGCTGATTCACACACACTCTAAAGATTTAAGATAATAGTTTTGGAAAAACTAGAAAAATTGCAATTCATTCATAAAATTCAACATAGTTTGTTTACAGTAGATGGACGAATTGAGATTATAAAGGCTCTCCTAGGGGACTCTAAACAAGACCAAACGATCATAAACAATACAAGGAAATAAAATAACTTGAAAATTAAGTTTGGTCTTCAAAGGAGTGATCTTGGGAGATTTTATGGCTGTTGGAGATGATTTGCTTAGGCATAAATGGGGGACTTGATTCCCTTTGAATCTAGATGGTTCGAGAGGATATGAGAGCTTCCTGGGAACATTTTTGATGGGTTGGAGTGTCCTGAAGTCGTGTGTAATCTCAAGAAGTAGCTGTTGGAGTTTTAGTTGCCAAGACTCCAAATAAGGCAAGTAAAGGTTAATGAGGATTCTCCTAATCCTCTGGATGGTGGTACATGGTAGGACTCCTATGACTTCTTTTATACCTTATGTATTGATTGGAGTGTCTCCTGGCTCCCAAGAAAAGGGTTGTTTTGAGCCAAATTCAATTGGTTGGCACTTTCCCCAATTGATGTCGTTTAGCTGGTTTTGGGAAAATGATTGTATCTTGGTTTTCCCATATCCAATTCTCCTTATTTCGGCCATTCTGGAAATATAATTATCTCTTCTTGAATCCCACAATTAATTCTAGAGAAGGCCGCTTTTTTGTTGGACTGAACTTCACTTCTAAAAGACTGAGACTCGCAACTAGATGGGCTGTGAAACCTCCGGATTGTAAAATCCATAACTTCTTGGTCTGTGAAGATTATATTGAAATTTCAATCCTCAATACTTCCTTAATGAGTAAGACTTCTTCTGAAATTGGATTCATGCCAAAAAGAATTCTAGTTGCTCAGATATTTGTCTTGGACTGGACCTCTGTTGCTGGAACCTCTACACTGCTTAGTATGGTCAGTTTGGTGAGACTCTGGCCGAGCTGCTGGTTTGATGGTTGCATCATTCCTTCCCCCTTGTAAAATATTTGACCTCAAAACTGGATAACCTTCACCAAGATAGAGCAAGTGAGCTTTCATTCTCTTTTGAGATTCCAAAGTCTTACCTCGGTATTGTTTCGGTTTGGAAATGGATTGTGCATCTGGTGGCTCTTCTTTGAAAAGATGTGAAATGATCACACCTCTGTCCTGTACATGGCCATTGCATCTCATCTGGATTTGATGGCCCTTCGCACTTTTGGTAGCGTCATTTTTGACCATCATTGGAGTTGATTCTCCTAGCAACAAAAGATGATCAGGGGGGATCTCTTTGAAGCTTTCTCCTTTGCAATCTGAAAAATTTACAACAATCTGGACAAAGACCAAGTGAATTTTATCTGATACTGGAGTTTCATGAACATAATTTTTATGGTCGAATTTAACTTAGTTGCATCAGCATGATGAAGAATGATATTCTTCTTTGGACAAGTTTGGTTAGATGGTTGCCTTTCTTGAAATTTTTTACCTTGGTTGGTATGGTCACCTTCTTGTGATACATCAGTTCGGTTTTTATGTTCTTCCAGGCTTATCCCTGGATCAAAACATCTTGGCAAAGACAAGTGTATTATACCAAAATAAAGAGATTTTAAACTGATAAAAACATAGAACAATTAACCTTTGTGGTAGTAAGAACATCTAGTTCTTTGTTTGCCTTGTGTTCACCTTAGTTTCATGTATCAATTTCACTTTTCCTTGGACAAGACAAGTGCATTAATCTTGTCATGGAATTAATAATATCATGATGATCTAAAGTGAAAGTTACCTCAGGTTTTGGCACTTGAACAATCCTTTGTTCAGATTTCGATTTCCATTTGTGGTGTGAATTTTGATTGAGCTCATGTTCTGGTTCGGCCCTTGGAACTTCATTAAGCATATGGCTCTCATATGGTATCCTTGTACCAAGAACATAAACGTTTAAACCAGTATCTATTGGTGATGTTAAACAATTACCTTTGGTTGATACTTTGATTACTGGTTTTGCTTCTTTAAGCAACATGAATGGCACCATATCTTGGGATTTCTTCTGGTCCATCACAGAGGCTATGTTTGGTGGTTCCTTTCCCTTAAGTTTTTGTGCATTGGTGCCTGTTACAAGAACTTTTGACAAAGACAATTGCATGACACTAGAATTGGGAACCAATAAATCAGTTTGAAATAAACCATCATACATCTTAGACAATTCAGTTTTATCTTCTTGCAAAGTTTCTTTCAATACTTTCTCATTTTGACAAGTTACAGCAATGTGTTATTTTCTATGAAATTTATAGCTAGCCTGGTCCTTCAAATTAGAGTAAGAATACTTACTTTGGACTGTGCTGGTTGGATTGGGCAACATGGATGTCCCTGAATTGGCCTCCTAAGGCAGCATGTATGGCTTTGCGCATTGAGCTTCCTTCTGGTCCATTGGAAGGTTTGCTCCTGGGGTGTCATCTCCGTGGGATATAGGCTCCACAAGACCTGTAATAACACTCTTGGACAAAGACAAGTGCATCATACAAGTGGTATACGAGTTAAGAATTATATCATCAAGTGTAGGATTTACCTTAGCCTTTACTTGCATAGTACTTTGTTCTGGTTTTTATTTGGTCCTGATCAAGGTATTTTGGCTGACATTTTTCTTTTTCTCCATGGTCTCTGGGATGTCACATTTCTGTTCTAAACAATTAACAATGGTGTGGCCTTTGTTTGGCCGCATGCTGCCTTGTGAAGGCAAGCCTCTTTGACCTTCTTGTGCTACGACTCTTCTGGCATCTTTGGAAACATTAGTTGGATACCTTCTTGGGTATAGTTTCTAAATTTCAGAGCTTGTAAAGTCTGGTGCAAACTCATGCCTCATGACTTCCTTAAGAACTCTCCACGTTCTGATAGTTGGTTCCTTGTAAAACCTTCTATCATCCTCTTCATGTACCCACCATTTAAATGCATCTTCTCTAAGTTGATCAATGGCATAAGACAACCTCTCATTTTTCTGGATATTGTGGTAGTAAAACCATTCATCAAGTTTTCTTTTCCATATTATATAGCCTATTTTTCCTGAAAATGCAAAGAGTTCGATTTTATCATCAAAAGAGTTATAATCAAACCGATAATTAACAACATGGAGGTTAAGAGTTTGAGAAGTTGGGTGTGGGTTGATCTTTGAAGGATCTGCTGGTTTGGGCTCGACATAGAGAGCCTCTGGTGCATATCCAAATCTACTTTCTCCTTTCTTTGGTCGTTGGCCTTTTGCCTTGTTTCTTTTCTCCAACTGAGCAATCTAGTTTTGAGTTCTTGTAGAACTGCCAACTGTTGGGTAAATGTGGCCATCTGAGTTTGGCCGTGTTTCTCCTCCCTCATTTCTTCTTGCAACACTCTTAAAGATCAAGTGAAAGATATAGGAAGTGTTGGTCGAGCAAACAAAACAAATGCAACAATGAAATAGTTTTTTTTTTGAATTTTTTTCTTAGTATGCAAAACAACTAAACAACTAATATGCAAACAATATGAACTATGCTCTAAAACTTTTTATTTTGATTTTTTTTATGCAAGAAAAAAATCAATCAGTATGGAATGCTATGATTAACAAATAGAAAGAAAATATGGAAAGTAAAACTAACAATGATTTTTTTTTTGAGTTTTTAGTTTAAAGAATGCAACAAACCAAGAAATATGCAACAAATGATATAAACTATAATGAAAGATATTTTAATTTTCTTTTCTGGATGGAGGATATACTATGCACGAAATAGACACTAAGTATTCTAGACAAAATTAACTAGGATGATTTTGAACTTAATATGCAAGGAAAAAAATGGAAACAACTTAAAATGCAGAATTTGTTTTTTGGCAGTTTTGGTTTATGGAAAGAAAATTAAAAGGGAACTAACACAAGTTTGAAAATAAATGAAATGCAAACTGAATCAAACACAATTTTTATTTTTCGTGGTCTTAGTGTATGATGAACAGCAAGAACAAAATTATGCAGAAATAAAACATGAAACAAAGAAATTGTTTTTATGGAGTTTTCGATTTATAGATGCAAACAAATGCAAAAATAAATATGAATGATGGATATAATGGACCTGTTTCAGGAGATTTGAGCTCTAATACCAAATGTTACAGCCCAGAATGGGGTCGTCCAAATGATCTACTGAGGTTCCAATCGGTTCAACCGAGTTGTGGTCGAAAAATCGATATTGCTGGAATCCTTGTGGTAAACCTGAAACAAATGTAAATGTAATGAGATGTGGTTGATACTAAGAATAAAATAAGATAAATAAATGTGAGAACCAAAATTTGCACTGTCGGTTTCAGTTGAATTAGGAACGATGGGTAAACCTTAGTTTCCCAGAGGTCTCGGATGTCTGCTAAACCACACGCCAATCAGTCAAAATACGAAGTAAATATCAAAAAAAACAAAGTAAGAATCAAAAAGAGAGCAAATAGATATCTTATTCCGAATTTGTGTATGCGCGTTTACAACATGATAGGAGCCTCGGCTATGAGAGATGTCGGCGAGATCCCTAGTTCTAATAACCTAAGACTGCAAAACCTTAGTTAAGTCGCAACTCGAATAACAAAAATGGAAAGTTGCCTAAATGCTTTAAGTTCTAAGTTATGTTTGCTTTGAGTGGAGATTTTCGTGTGTCCTCTGCATCATCACCCTTGAAGTCCTTATATACTAATAATGTGGTAAACATGAAAATTACCCAAAACAAATTGCATAAGCATGTTGCGCTTTTGTGTTATACGTTTCATACAAGAAATTATATATAGGAAAATTTAGTAAAGTAGAAAAAAAATTCAACATCTTTATTCTCTTATTATAAAACCAACCTTAATTTGTCTCTATAGTATAACTTTTCTCATAATCTCAATATTAAACTTTGAATAATCGAAGGAAAGACATTCTCTAATTACTCTAAATATTAAAAATTAAAGTAGAAACAACTAAAAACAGAAAACAAAAATCCCACAAAATTTGACAATTAAACTACTTTAAATAAATTAATTTTGATTTTTAAATAAAATAAATTAATTTAATTACATTTAAATTATTCTAAATAAAAATTAAATTACTTTACATAACAATTAAATTACTTTAAATAACATTTAAATTACATTAAATATTTTACTAGAAAAATATGTAGAGAACATATAGATAACCTGTATGTAGATTCTATCATATGTAGACTTGAGTTGTGTATAGATTTTGTATTCGTAGAACTTTAGAATTTCTCGTAAAATTATAATCTACATTCAAAATAAATGTAGCTATCTTTAGAATGCGTAGACTTTGCATTCCTCATTCCATTTTCGTAGAATAACTTGTTTAACCTGAAATTCAATTTCTATCATGCTATTTTTAGTAGAAGATGACACCTTCTTTTGTATAACATAAAAATTTAATTTAACAACTTTTACAACCCAAAAATATCAGTTTGTGTATATGGGTATTTCATCAATTGTTTCTATTTTTTATTCATAAAACTATTTATTTCATTAAGTTTGATAAATAGAAAGGGTAATTGTACAAAAATTGGACAAAAAAGTTTTATACTAAAAGGACAAAAAATGTGACTTTTTATTCTAGTTTGGCGAATTTTTCTTATATATATCATTACTTATTTCCGTTAAAATATTTTTAATAGATTGAGCTCGTATAAATTTTATTAATATAGCTCTTGGTCTCCCTTGGTGTATATAACATTTAAAAGAGTTTTAATTCTAATTTAATTGTAGATTTAGATGCTGAAGTGGTTATTATTAAAATGTAAATGTGGTGTTTGAATACACCTTACAAAGTCGGTTTGTGATAAATCCAACTGAACTAGGATATGTATATTGTATTTTTATCTTAAAAATATAAACTTTTTATCTTGCTAAGACTTGTCATTATCATGGAACTAATGTATATCTCAAATATATCATGTAATACTCCTTCTCAAGCTGGAGCGTGTAGATTGATTAGGCCTAACTTGGACACTATATTCTGAAATGGAATATATCCTAAAGCTTTGGTGAGAATGTATGCTATATGAGAGTTTATATGTATGTGTTGAGTGACTATGACACCATCCTTAACTGCGTGACGAACTGAGTGGCAATCTCTCTCAATATGTTTTGTATGTTCATGGAAAACTGAATTGGTGGCTATATGAATGGAAGCCTTACTGTTGCAAAAGAATCAAATTGGTTTTGTTTTTTCAGCACCAAGGTCTTTGAGCAAATGATGATTCCATTTTTTCTGTAGAGCAGGTGCGATGGAACGGTATTTAGTTTTTGCAGCTGAGTGTGAAACCATCTTATGTTTTTTAATCTTTCATATGATTGGTGCGCCTCCAAGCATGACCATAAATTCTCTTCATGATCGTCTAGATAGTAGACATGCTCCCCAGTATGAATCACAATAGATTGTTAGTGGGAGATCATCATCTGAACTTAGAAGAATTTCTTGTCTCAAAGTGCCTTTTAGAAATTGAGCTACACGTAGAGCTGCAATCTATTGATCCTTTCTTGGAGCCTTTATGAACTGAGATTATATATGCGTTGACTAACAAAGCTTCAATCTTGTGTTTAAAAGATAGATTAAGCGTCCTATGATACGTCGATAGTTTGTTGGATCGTCGAGTAAGGGAATTTCTGATTTTGCAAGTCAGTGATTATGTTCTAGTGGTGTAGGCGTTGGCTTGGATCCAAGATTTTCGTTGTCATCTGGAATATCCAATGCATGCAGAAAGATCCCTTCTGGTCCTTTGTTCACTTCAATGCCGAGAGAATGTATTTAAGTTTCCCCAAGTCCTTCATTGCTAAGCAACTACTCAAATAACCTTTAAACTTTTGAAATATATGTGGATGATTTCAAAAAATGAGCAAATCGTCGACATAGATTAGGACCTTTAGCTCAACTTCCTTGCGAGAATACGATAATATGGACTAATCGTCACAAGATTGAGTGAATTCAAAACGGAGCAATGAATATGATAGCTTCTTAAGCCAGCATCTTAAGGTCTGTTTCATGTTGTATAGCGCTTAGAAGTCTATAAACTTTGTTTGGATGTGAATGACAAAACCCTGGTAAAAGTTTCATTTTCACTTCTTCTTCAATATCACAATGTAAAAAGGCATTGTGAACATCCATGTGATACACTTCCCATTTTTTGAGCTACAACCAGTCGTAAGAGAGCTATGACGATAGTCAATATAATCTTCTCCAGTCACTTAGGTGTTACCTTGAACAACAAGATATGCCTTATAGAGTTGTACACTGCCAAATATCCACAGGCATCTATCGACTTATTTTCTTAGAGGTAAATTGGTAATGTCCCAAATATGTTGTGCCTCAAGTTCTCCAACTTGAGAACCGATTGCGGACTTCCATAATTTTTTGCATTTCTTCTTTAAAAAATTTTGTGTTCAGAAGTACTTGTAATTGCAGCTAAGTCGACACAATAAGAAGACGAGAATTTTTCATCAGTAATAAAATTGGACAAGGATATATTGATTCACCTAAGACCATTGTTGAAGACACTGTAGAGGAGTTGGAAAAAACATGATATGTATTTTGATCAGTCTCGACGATAGCGTTGTATAAGTAGAAATCCTTTAGTGCAACTAATTTAGTCTTTTCTCTAATACCTCTTCCGAGTTCACCAGACTGAGAAACCTCTAATCTCGAAATGTCGAACCGAATATCAGCTGACAGATAAAAAAATTTAGGAGTGGTATATCAACAGGTTCTGTGGATGATTGTGTTTTGATCCCTGTTTTCTGAACAAGATCATTTTGTTTTGTTTCATATATATATAGGAAGAAGGCACAATATCCTTACTCGCCATGTTTTTTGTGGGTGTAAGTATACAGTCCTCATCAAGATCTATGGCTGGTACAAACGACAGTGATTTCTTCACTTGCACAAAATCCCAAAAAAAAGAAACACATTTTCAAGAAGAAGACATCTCATGAACCTTCCATTCTTTCTTTCCAAATGGATACTCTACGAAAACACACAAGAGGCTGTTTTTTCCAAATGTATCTATGTCTCTAGCTGCACGATGAGTATAGCACACACAACCAAACACATGCAGCGCCTTATAGTCCGTCTTTTTGCCATGAAGAACCTGAAAAGGATATTTTCCTTAATGATTCGAAGTTGGGGTATGATTTATTAAATATGAACCCGTCAAAACTGTTTCCTTAAAAACAGAGCTCTCGAGACATTGAAATTACATATGTGTTTCCTTTTACCCCGCCATTTTGCTCGGGTGCGTTTACGCAAGATGTCTGATGTATAATGCCAAGATATTAAAGTATGATGACAAAACCATAAACTATGTGCCGTTATTACTTCTGACTTTCCAAACTGGTTTATAAAATTGTTTGTTTGTGTATACAATGAACCTTTTAAGATGTCTTTCACTCCTGATTTTTTGAGTAACAGAAACGTCAGTAAAAGTCCAAGCCGCAATAAAGAGTTCATCTAATATTGTCAAGAAGTAAACAACACCACATGAAGAAGGAATGTGATATGGACCCCAAACGTCAACGTAAATAAGAGAAAAATATTTGTTTTTATTTAAATCTTCGTAAAAAGAACTCATAAGTTTGCTTCATTCTATAACAAATGTCCCAAGGACTAGAGCTTGATTGTTTGGATGAAACAAAAAGAAAAGCCAAATCCAAAATCACTAAAAAATATAGATGTTCCAAACGCTGATGCCACAAGGCGTGATCCTCACTACCAACTGCATGATGACTCTTTGCTGAGATTATGTCCGTAAAGTAATATACACCATCACGTTCTTCACCGGTTCCAATCACAGCCCTCAAAAAATGATCCTATAAAACAAAAATAGTGTCAGTAAAGACAGTCAAACAATTTGTTTGTTTCAAAAACTTTGCAAGAGAGATAAATGTGTTGTTTAAATACGATATGTAAAACATGCAATGTTAATTTAGACAAAAATGCTAATGATACCTTCTTTATTGCCAATGTCTTATTGACATCAGCACAAGCTATTGAGAAAGGTGATATATTCTCAACATTGGTTAATAAGGTGTGATCTCATGTCATGTGATGAGATGTACTAGTGTCGAGAATATCACCCAAATTTTTTCTTACCAGAGAGTTTGTCTGCAACACCTGATTTTTCATGAATCGACTAATTAAGTATTTTCCATTGTCTGCAGAAAATCAGTAAACGGAGAAGAGTTAGAGCTTGTATCATGTTCCACATTCGCTTATCCTCGTCTGCATCCTCTGATACCGCGACCCCTTCATTCTCTCAAATTAGTTGTATGTCCATTTCCACCACTATGTTGGGTAAACCATTATGGATATCCCACTATCTGCCAACACTCATCATTTTCGTGTCATGTTCAACCGCAATGAGAACAGAGTGGTCTAGGTCGTATGATAGAATTTTCTACACGAATATTAGCATCTGGTTGTTAATATGCAGCTGTAAATTAGTATGAGAATACTGTTGTGGTGTTGAAGAATTTTGACGAGCCAAAACCCAACTACTTCTTGCTGATTATCACATGTTCAATCTGAAGAGAGTCTATGTTTTCTCGTATGATTTTATTATGGATTTCTACTACTGTAGAAAGAGGATCAAGACCGATCACAACAATGCAAATATTACAAAACCGTGAATTGTCAAACCCAGCAAATATTACAAAACCGTGAATTGTCAAACCCAGCAAATCAATGAATATTTTTCTGCTCTCTTTTCTTTGCAATTGCCACTGCTGCATCTTCAACTCTTCCCACAAAGTGGAGAATTTCCCGAAGTCATCTAGAAACGTATATCCATCTTGTTTGCAAAACGTGAAATGTGCCTCTATTTTCTGAACACGTATTGTGTTACCAACTAAAAACCTCTATTTTAGGTCTTCAAAGTTGAGGTGCATTTGTGATGTAAGTCAGAGTCGAACATACTCTCGATTTGATGAAAGCTCGAATCCATCCAACCAACGTGGAATTGATTGTAAGCCAGTTCTCCAAATATGAGTTGTTTTCATCTGGTTTTTTCAATGTTCCTTTAATAAACCCTAACTTACGTTTTGCTTGAAGGGCATTAAGCATTTTAGATTACCACTCATTTTAATTATCTCCTTTCAGTTAAACAGAGGTCATCATGTTCCGTGGATTGCCAAAACCATCAACACATAGGGTGAGTTTAACGCAGTCTCATCCTTGATTTCGCCGGTTTTCGCAACATGCGTTTTGGCCAAGATGGATTTAAGTTTTGCTTATATTCAAAAACGTTTAATCAGAAGTCTCAAAAAATCTTATGCTTTGATACAATGTAGATTTAGATGTTGAATTGCTTAGTTTTTAGAATGTAAGCATGGTGTTTAAATCTACCTTACAAAGTTGGTTTGTGATAAACCCAATTGAAGTATGATGTGTATATTGTATTCTTTCCTAAAAGTATAAACCATTATCTCACTAAGACTTGTCTTTATTACGGATTTAATGTATATCCCCACTATATCGCCCAATATTCAAAATAATAATAATTTTAATTAGAACCCGTCTTTAGATTTTTAAGTCTATATGAGTTATATATAATTATTAAAAAATATTCATAATCGCAGAACTATAAAATATATGGATGTATATTAGCTTTTATAAAATTGTAACCTTGAACAAATATTCCATTCAATCAGGTCCGTTCCCGAGCATAGTTGTAGTACCAAATATCACAACTTGTTATTGAAAAATTCACAACAGTACATTTACACAAAGAGCATATCTCAATTTTCTTATTGGGTGAGAATTGACTGTCTAATAATAACTTGTGTTCGTAATTATGCTAACCGTTAGTCGGGTGGTCGGTTCAGTCCTACCGAGTTAGTGAAAAATTAAAGATTAATCGAGAACTAGTTTTTTTACTATATATATATGCACATAAACATCAAAAGACATACATAAACATCAAAATACATACATAAACATCATAGGATATTGTGGTGTAGTGGCATGTGATGATGTTGCCGAATTTTGAGTTCCATCGTTTGATCATAGGGTAGTACATATTAAATTTTATGCAATTTTTTTTAAAAACACATAACAAAAGATCTTATATCGGTTAGTCATAACGAGGAGAAAAGTTGAAGACATCTATAAATAATCACCTGATAAATAAATTCTTGACTTGCAATTGAGCTTGTATAATAAGGTTCACATTAAGCAAAACAGTGAAAATTTATTCGGATTTTTGGCAACTAACCACTTTATCAGCCAATTTTAGATATGCTCTTGTACATGATCATTTCATTGTAAAGACTATTTGAAATGGCATGATAATGTATTAGTGTAAAAATAGTATTAAAGACTAACAGATTGTTTTACTATTAAATGAGTAGAAAGAATTCTAAAGACAATCAATATAGGTATTTAATGGAGACAAATAGGCGATATGGTTTTCAATATATTTTCTTAAAACATCTTATAGGCACCATTCAACCTAGTTGTATTCAGTTTACTTTTTTCAAAAAGTAAAAAAGTAAATATACATACAGTTATCGAGATAGACACATGCTATAACAACCCAATAAATAATACTCCCTCCGTTTCAATTTATTTGTCGTTCTGGGTTTATGCACGCTGATTAAGAAAACATTTAATTTTACATATTTTCTAGATAAAAACACTATTACCTATACACCTAACCACATTTCAACCAATGAAAAAATAGAATAACAGATAAAGTTAATAAATTTTGCATTGAAATTATAAAACGACACTTATTTCGAAACAAATTTTTTTCTCTACAACGACAAATAAATCGAAACGGAGGTAGTAATTAGTATAGAATGGCGACATGCTCGAGGGCGTATTTCTACTGCAGATTTTTAAACAGCTTTATTTTACCAATCACATATTTAATAATCAATTTGTGTTCTTCCAAAAAAAGAAAAAAAATTCTTCGTGATTTATCAAATATAATAATAATTAGCAATACCATTTTTATGGTCAACCATCTAGGTTTGTACAATTTACCTGAATCCAAAAATTCGAACCGAAACCGATCCAAAAATATCTGACTCAAAATCAAATTGAATATTTACAAGTGCTTACTTGGGTCCAAAATTCTTATACTCGAAGGATCCAGAACTGAAAAGAAGTACCCCAATGATTCGGACCCGAAAAGAAGCATTCTGAATAGACCCAAACCCGATAAGAACCGATTCTTACCCGACTTAAAAACATGAATATCCAGACTATAATTTTTGTGTCTATTTTTTATATTTTATTTTATGATTTAGTTGAAATATCTTATTGTTAACAATTTTTATTGTAACATTGTCAAGTAATATGAAGTTTTAAATATAAAATTTAGAGTTTAAAATTTATTTTAATTATTAACAATTTATTTTAGTTATTTTGTAAATGTTTATATATATATATATTATAGTTTTCAGCTAAATTTGATGGGATTGGATATTTGGTGTCTTGTTGGATCATAAATACTCGAATCCGATTAAATTGATACAAAACTGAATTATAGATATTAATTATAGATCTAAACTGACTCGGATCTGAAAAGAACCAATCCAAATCCAAACTAAAAAAATTCAAACACTTAATTGGATCCAAATTTCTAGGATCCGAAGAACCCAAACCTAAAGGAAACCGACCAAAACCCAACCCAAACACCTAAGCTTACAACCACCTATTAGGCTATTACTATGTATTTTTACAATTCCACACCAATAAATAATCAGATTTTTTACAAAGGGCTCAATGAATAATTAGATTTACTTTTTGGATTATTTCCTATCTTAATTTGTACAGCATTGATTGTTTTTTAATAATGCAATATTAATTAAATAGTACAGTTAAATATTTTTACATTTTCAACTTTTTGACTTGTTCAGAATGCAAGTCCTCGAGACTGGTGTTCTTTTTGAAGTTAATGTACATGTAACCGTATTATTATATAGTACAAACTAATAATAGTCCAGAAAAGAAGTTAAAACAATACTACTAATTTTCCTAAACACTTATATTAACTGTTTGTACACTAAAACTTTCTTATATGGATGTCAGAAAAAAAACTAATAATAGTCTGTACGCTAAAATGTCCGACTATGTTTACATTCGTGCAAAATATGTGTAAAATGAGTCGTAATATAAAGCTAATAGTCTTTCTTGATTTTGATAAATTAAACGCAGCAAACATGTATTCCCTCCGTTTCGCTTTACTTGCCGTTCTAAATTTTTATACGCAGACTAAAAAACCATTTAATTTTACATATTTTTTAGATAAAAACACAGTTACCTATATACATAACCACATTTCAACCAATAGAAAAATAGAATAACAGATAAAACTAATAAATTTTGCATTAAAATTATAAAACGACACTTATTTTGAAACAAAAAAATTCTCTACAAGGACAACTAAATCGAAACAGAGGTAGTAATATTTTGCATTACTCATAGTAATTGATAAACAAACTATACACTATAAAGTGTAATTCTTTTATATTCACTATATCTTTCTTACAGCATTCAAATAATATTTTACATCTTTTTAACATTAGTATCCAGATATTTATATTACACAAATATTAAACAGTTTGTAATGTTTTGAAAATAAATGAAATTATGTTATTATCACTAAACAAAAATAATATCTAATTGTAATATTATAGTTATTTTACATTATTTTCTATCAAAACTTCTCTATATTTGTAATCAAATTCGCACTACTTTTCCAACAAACAACACTACTTTTTCTAACAAAATTGCAAACACATCAATCCTTATTGAACTACACCGCATTTTAATTTTGTAGCATTAACATTACTAAATTCGTTGTTACCATTGACACTCTTAATTTAAACCCTTAGAAATATGTAGTGGTACAATGAAAAACGCAATAGATAATAATTAATTTAATATAATTTTTAACTCTATTAATTAGTAAGTGTTTCAATTTTCAATATGGCACAAGTCGAAGTTTCAATATTGAGTTTTATTGGTAAAAAATGTAACTTTGATATTTTTTTTGTTTTAATATTTCGGCCATAGATTTTGTTGCTTTAGTTTTAGATTCATTTGCTGTAAAATTAGTTCAAAGTTTTAAAAGCACTAAACATAAGGAGAATTTTCAAAAATACCACTTTCCTTTGTACCACTTTTCATTTTTACCATCATTAAAGAGATATTTTCAAAAATACTACTTTTTTAATGGACAAATTTTTTTAAATTAATTAGAATCCTAAATTTTACATTCCTAAACCCTACCCCACCCTAGACCACCCCTTAACTCTAAACTCTAAGTCTTAGATTAATTAACTCAATGGTTATAAGTGTGTTTTTTCCTCTTAGAAAACAAGAGTAAAAGTGATTAAGGTATTTTTGAAAAGTGGTATAAAGAAAATGGTATTTTTGGCAATTTTCCTAAACATATAATGATGAAGATGATTTGATTTCTAGAACCAATATATTTCATTTTTTAAAATATAGGTTGTAACTTTAGATTTTCTTAATAAAACTTAATTGCTTTGGCTTTATTGCTCTGGTTCAACACTAAAATTTAGTTTTTCAAATTTAAATTAACAATGAAGAGGGTAAACTTAAAAATATTTCATGTTATTTTTAATCTAACAAAACCGTAAGTATTTTGCCCCAATGCATGAATCATGTTATTAAAATCGCAATTGTTCTGCAAAATGCATGAATCATAGGTGTATTGTACGACACTTTAATTATGGCCGTTATATTACCAAAACCGGGACTCCCCGGACCCTATTCTCAAAGGGTCGTATATATACTCTATCTGGTTCTATTTGTTTTTTTTTTTGTCTCGTCTATGTCTATTTCATCTCTTACTGACATAAAAATGTGGGTTATTGATATCATGAACTGGTTCTCCAAGACTCCAACACGTGTCCTAATCGGAATAACCCTAATTAGGACAAAACGTTGAAAAATGAAACTCACATGCTTTAGTGGTTCGTCCTGTTTCTCACTCGGGGAATCTCCAAAGACTTACGTAAACCATTTCTTCTAAAATTTCCCGATTCATAATCCAACAAAATTCAACTAATCTGGTAAAGATTCTCATCACAGACGCAATGTTTGTGTGCTATTAGTTAGTTATTATCTTCACAAATATAATAATATACATTATATCAAAAGTAAGAGTTATTTGTTGATAAGTATTTGTATATTTGGGATAAATGTTTATTTCTGAGTAGAGCCATTCTTCTTGCATGTATAACTAACGAACACGTTATCGTGCATATGAATATTTGAATCATGTAATCTTCATGTCTTTCCGATTTTTTTTCTTGAATTCCATTTCATAAACCAGCTATTTTAATAACTCGTAGCTTCCAAGAAGAAGCATGCTCAACCGCAATTTCTATTTGGAAAAAGAGTTGGACAATATACCTGAAAGGGGATGTATTCATTATAACTTTGAAATGATTTATATTAAAGTGACAAATTTATTGTCATTATAATTTATATTTTAAAATTCTTTTAAATATCTAGTGTTACTTTTTCTGGTTAACATTTGGAATATCTAGTGTTACTTGATAACATATTTAGAAATCCAGAGTTATTAAAAAATTTAAGTTGTGAATTTTAAACTGTTTCTAGGGATTTTAAAGTGTTTTAGTGGTATTTTTTCTAAAATATATATATTGTGATTTTAGATGAGATTTGTTTTATGGTTTATCCAAAATCATAGTACGTTCTTAATTTATCTAAAATTTTCTAAAAATTAATCAAAATCAAATCGCATTAAACTCCAGTTAAATATTTTGGCAAAAATAAAATAAATTCCTAGTTAAATACATTCTTATATTGTAAAATAGGAATATGTAATTCTTAGAAAAGGGAAAAATGTACTGTGATTATGGTTGAACCGGTAAAAACTACTCTTATAAAACCATTTTAATTTTAAAGAAAAACATGGTGGTGGCTATTGCAAACCGTGCGACATAATTGGTCGGGAGAAAGTGCGGGGGCAGAAGATCAGGACGTGTGTCCGAATGGGAGAGGAGGTCTAACTGTGAATCTGTAGAAGGTAGACACGTGGTCAAACCCATGTGCTTCCCTTATCTCCCTTTTCCTTTCATTGGCGTGGAGTGATGAAGTACAAAAGAAAAACAAGTCAAAATATTTGTTTTTATTATATATAAATAAATAATACGGTTGCAGTTTTAACTCAACTAAATATCTATCTCTTCGTTATTTTAATAAAAGAAAAATATCCAAGTTTTCCAAAAATAGGTAGAAGATTATTGGGTTTGTCAGAGATGTATCTCAAACATTTTTAGAGAAAAATGTGCTATTGCATGTGCATTTTTTATCAATTGTAAAATTTAACTCAACTTTTTTTTGTATACATTTTCAGTTTTTTTTTCTAAAAATGTACAATAAATTTTGGTTATATATTTTTAAATTAATAGTTTATTTTGCTAAAGATTAAGTTGTGAACTATAAATTGTTTCTAGGGATTTTAAAGTGTTTTGGTGGTATTTTTTCTAAAATATAAATATTATGATTTTAGATGAGATTTTGTGATGGTTTAAGCATAATCAAAAACTTTAATAGTTGACAATAACTTAGAATAATTTCTTAATGTTACAAACAACATAACCCATTTTAAAAGACAACAATGAGTAGCTGATATAAATATCTAAAGCGAAGTAAAGCTGATGATGAACAATTAATACGATTTTTTATGATTGAAAAAACTTGCAACAGATTTTATATTCACACAGTAAACTGTATACATATAAAAAATAATTGCTGAATATATATGAAACTGTTACAGATTATTAATTATGCAAATGATTTTATGTTACGAGTTTCATACTTAACTTTTGAAATATTTTCATTTTCACATATGTTTTGGAACTGTTTTTGTTAGAGAGAAGGAATTGGTAAATTGGTAATAATATCTCTACATTTTTACCAAAAAAGAAGCCTGTTTTGTTTTTTGATTTCATCTCGAATCTACCATTAAGTTAAGTATGTCACTTATCATGGAAACCCCACTTATCATCATCATAAAAAGAAGGAAGATGGACCATTAGAATACACGCATATGCAATTTGATTATTTTCATACATTCTTTACATAAGTAAGAGTTTGAGAATGCTAATGTTTTGTATTTAGATAAAGTTTTGCTTTAAGTTGAAGGAAAGAAGGTTACTGAAAACTCTTTCACCTCGAATTAAAATAACGAAATCGTTAGAATACATATAAATAAACTAAACTAGTGTTTCCAAAAAAAATATAAATAAACTCTGAGCAAATTTTTAATAACATTTTTTAAGTTTTGTTAATAAAATAGCTTTCAAAGAGAAATTTAAATTTTCATTAAAAACAAAAGATTCTTCTACCTATTATTTTATAGATATATAAATATAAATAAAAATAAATAAAAAATTAAATAGTAAAATAAAAATGAAAATACACTTTATATAGTTTCACATTATATGTTTTAAAATTTAATTTTTATAATATTTTTGGAATTTTGTTTTTCAAATACTCGTTTTGAAATTCACATTGTTGAAACTCTTTAAAAAAATATTTTGAAATTTGGTATTTATTTAATTATTTTCAAAAATTGTAAACTCCATATCCAAAGTCAACCAATTAATTTTAAATCATTTAATTTAGATTAACTAAACCTATGAATATAAGTGTGTATTTATCCTTTATTAAAATCTCTTTTGGTCATTTTTTTTGGAAGTTCTTTTGGTGAAAAAATTTAAAAAAAAATATCCTTGAGAATGTTTAATAAACTATTTAAGTAAGTATTTTAGAGTGAATATTTTTCTTACACATGAATTTTGTTATGTGGAGGGAGAGCGAAAGTGAGATAAATCAAGTCAAAAAGAAATACCACATTTAAGAAGAAAGGGGTTATGTTGTTTATAACATTAAGAAATTATCCTTTATAGACTGATCTTGTTGGAATATGTATATATATCATGTCTATATTAGAATACTCTCGTTGAAAATAATCAGTGTATGTAGTGTATATAAAAATAAAGGTAAACCGTTCTCCGGTGAGAGAAAGTTAAATCACCAGTGACTAAGCGTTAGAGATATCTAAGTATAGGCGGATTTGAACTCAGCTTGCTTAGCGACGCTGGAATGTTTTGCTATCATCCGACCACTAACGCGTGGTTAAACTAAAACTGTGGATAAACTTTTTATAATGACTGGCCCCACCCTGAAGAGCCCTGCATCTAGAAAAATCCCATTAACGCCGTAAAACTTGTGGGCCATCTAGGATAGGATTTTTTTTGAAGATGTTTCAGCACCACACCGCCGACAGAGAGTCGAACTCGCGACCTCTAGAAATCGTGTGTGAGAATCTCGTTGAAACCATTAGGCCATCAGCGATATCTCAAAACTGTTGTGGGTAGAATTTTTATAATGACTGACTCACCCCGAAGGGCTCCGCATCCAGAAAAATCTCATTAGCGCCATAGAAATCTGTGGGCCATCTGCGACATGATTTTTTGGAGAGGTTTCAGTACCACCTTACCAACAGAGAGTCGAACTCACGATCTCTAGCAGTCGTGTGTGAGAATCTCGTTGAAACCACTAGGTCATCAACGATATCTCTATGTAGCTTATATATAATAAGCTATTTTGAGCATTCCATGTATATAATAACCTAAGAAATCTTTTTGCTTGAATATTCCACGTTTTATCATACATGTAATAAGCTCAATTGATTTATATTGTTCATATTATGTTTTTTGCTATGCAATGATCAAACAAGCCGTATTTGTTTGGTTCAGTTGTAAGAATTCAGTTTTATATATTAAATGAGGTTTTGCCAATTTTCTGTAATACTCCGACTGTCCATGATTAATCTGTCTCTGATGTCTATTCACTCGATCTATGAATCCCATTTTGTGCAACAGATGATGCGTTAATTTGTCAAAGATGTGCAAAGTTTTGTGTAGTGATCTTGTAATAACCACATGATATTTTTCCATGTGTTTTAGCCTCACTCATACGATATCACAAATTTGATATGTCACCTATCTTTTGACTACTCTAGCTCAAACACACATAACTTTGAAGTTCTCTCTAGATGTGTGCCAGAAAAGATAAGCACACTTTGATGACATAGATAACCAAATCAATTCTATTAAGTCTTTCATCATATACAATGAGAAATCGAGATGTCACAATTCATCCCTATTCACAAAGTGAAACATCCTCGTTGCGCCCTACAACATGTCTCAAGACGCCTCTCGGATCAGAATCGAAATGGCTAATCAGCTCTGATACCACTTGTAACGCCCGACTGCCCACGGTAAATGGACCTCCCAAACCTGCTCACTCAGCCAGTGGGCCCCATTTCGTGTGACTGGTGGTGTGTTAATTTTTCAAAGGCCTAAAAGTCTTGTTTACTGACACTGCAATGACCACATGACATTTTCATGTGCTTTGGTCTCACTCACTTGATATCTTGAATCACTTCTGATATGTCACTCATCTTTTAACTATTTCACCTCAAACAAGCTTAACTCTGGAGTTTTTTTTGGATGTGTGTTCAAAAAGGTAAGCACACTTTGATGACATAGATAGCCAAATTATTTTTTTGTCATCAACTTATAAAGACTCAATTAAGACTTTGCGAACCAGACTGGTAGTTATGTGTCGATATGAACGATGTAGGTTGAGTTCTAGCATTGTATGGAAGACTATTCTCCTTGCATTATGCGTTTGGGAAACATGAATGAATTATGTGTGGCTGAAGGTCTCTTGTAGAATGTGTATGTCTTCTAAATATGTTGCAAAGGAAAGCCATTCTTGTGGTTTTGAAACCATTTTCACCAATTGAGAAATTTTTGTCTCAAACGTTATATGGAACTGTCTTAAACTCTTCAAGTTTTCCATTGCCCAAATGATGGCTTCTATCTCTAAATGGAGGTGGGAAAGATTCGCACAAGTATCATGTGCCCCCGTTAGTCCCTCGAATCCCTCAAAAATACTATACCATCTTTGTCCTAAATTATTGTTAAAATACTACACCATCGTCCATGT